>JAQFZH010000828.1:0-26953 GCA_034695485.1 Entomobrya nivalis
AGAGCTTTCGATTGATATATGACTCATAACTGACGGCCATATGGCCCAGACCCCCTGTAAATGGAATAAGGTCCTTTTGACATTAGAGCATTTATTGTAAAACAGATATCCAAACAAATTATTGTAGTTGATTGAAGTTCACATGAAGCATATAAATGTAGACTTGGCATTTACAAATAATTAAGAGTATGCTAGTATAACTTTTGACACATCCATTGACTTTATGCAGGTATTTGGTAAATAATTTTACTAATTTTTTACCTAAATTTAATAATTTGCAATACCTTTAAAAGTCGACCGATTTCATTTCAACAAAAGTCCAGCTCTCGATTTTGCTCAACAATATTTAACTTCCGTTTTCCTCGAAAAATATATAAATGCTGTTATAATAACTTCCTTCGTCTGGTTATGATTATGAGTTTGTTTGTGAGTTAAATAGTTGTATAGCTATACCACCAAAACCCGTCTTTTCCCTTTGTTAATTTTTGCATACTTGATCTACAACATCAACGTTTTTTTCTTTTCTAGTAAAATAGTTTAATTATGCATCATACAAAAAGTTAAATTTTGTGCAGGTAAATAACCACGATCGATGACTTTGATACAATTCAACTTGGATTTGTAGTAGTCTTATTCTTTTTTCTTTATTTTAAACCAATTTCGAAATATGAAATACCATATAATTTTGAGATAACCATAAGAAATGTATTCAACAATACGCGCATATAAATATGAATTGAGTTTGCATACCTTCATTGTAGACATCTTACCGCGAACACGATATTGCTTAAGTTCCTAATTGTATTTTGGCTTGTTTCTGTATTCTAGCATTCAAACCCAGTTCGGCCTAAACAGGTATGATAAAGAAATGAACTTCCCCCCATTGTGTTGTTAACAAGAAATTTAAGTTTGAGCTTTGCACAAAAAATTAAGTTTAACAAAAATTGGGCATGATTGCAATAAATTACAAATAAATAATAGTAAAAACATGGGCATAACACAAGTTCATTAGATATAGTAGTATAAGTATGCATTTAATAAAAGTGAATAATTGCGTGAGAACTTTTGTGGCCGCAAAGCATGCTTTTCAGAAGCTAAGTAACCTTATTGTCAATATCATGAAATGGATATCTATTTTAAAATTGGTGTAAGTACAGCTTCATTTATTTATGTATATTTTTTATAACAGGAATTAGGTAACGTACTTGCTCTCCAAGTAAATCGAGATATGCTATTCGTACTAACGTCAATAAGGAATTATGTCTTTAACGTATTTTACTAAACTAGTTACTATGAGAATAAATTAAGAGTAAATTACACTGATTTTGAAATAATATCAGTAAGGCTTTGACGGTTGTTTGCAATTATTTGGGTTTTTTTGTATTTTGTCTTTACTTATATGTTGAATACATATTGTACGTATATTGTATTTATTGAGTAAGAATGCAAATTCAGGTTCAAGGGCAATAACATCAACACAAATAATTAGGGATGACGCCAATAAGGGAGTTTTGTGTTGTATGTTTTCTAATGGGATCGTAAGTTAAGATGATACTTGATTTATTAATAAACTGGTAAAACTTTGTTTTATCTGTATTACTTATCAACGTAATTTGTACTAAAAAACCATTTATCCAATGGAAATTAGGGCTATTTTCCAAAACGTTGTTCACAATTGGCAAAATTTTGAATCGACTTCTCAAATTTTGTATAATCAAGATCCAGCAAGTTTGGTAGGGCACTATGAGAAAAATATGTTAACATAATTATTTTATTATTTTGGTTTTTGCAAATGAAAATATCGTAGTGTGTTTTTTTTCTGAGAGTTACTGAATTTCCGTATTCCGAATATGCCAAGTTAAAAAACCCATCAATGATTTTTTTCTCTCCCATAATCATCAACAAATCTGGTTCAGCTTTGAATGTTGAACGTTTTTCCACTTCCACTAGCCATAACTTCGAATACATAATTTTATTTAGATGATCGTCAAAAAGCTGGTTGGTTAGTGTTGATGATGGGTTGGATATACATTTTTTGTCCAAATAAATCTCTCTGATGGTTTGGAGCAAATTTTTTTTACCGTCTTGGCGACAGCGAATGAATAAGGTCAGATGATCATCTCCATGTGGGAAATTAAAAAAGGTAAGCTTATCTGATTTAATTGCATAGTTTATAAGATAAAAATTATTATGCACAATTTTTTTTGTCATAGCTTACAAGCAAAATCGTTTTTAAGTAAACTCGTTTTACTTGCGTATACTATATAGTTTACATTATCAAAAGAGCACTGCAGAAACTTTTTGTTCAAGTGCTCACACAACACATTTGAGTGAAATTTCAGAGCTCTTACAAAAGAGGTAATTAGATTAATAAAACTTATACGCTTTTTAAAAATGTTCAAAATAGTACATGTGCCTGTATTACCTTCTGGGTCACAGAACGACAAGTACTTTATATTAAAACGAGATGCCCAGCAAGCTATTTCCGCAATTTTCTCCAAGTAACCTGATAGGTTAACGTTTCCATTTTCGTTAAAGTAATCCTTTGTTTCATAACCAAGAGAGATTGCAAGGTGGACTGGAACTTTTTGTAGTGTGGCAGTATCAATTTCTTCTAATTTAGACACTTTTCCAAAAAATTGAAATTGAAGCATATTTTTCCACAAGTTTTCTACTTTTGGACGAATAAGTAATTCATAGACTAGTAACAATTTGTAACAAACTTGCAAACAAGATTGTTTGATATTTTGTATCATTTTTGCTGCTTTAGAAAACGTTGGGTTGGTTAAGAGGAACGTCCAAATTCTATGAAAGTAAGAACGAAACTGAATTTAGGTAAATAATTGTCCTGTAATATTACCTTTCCCATATTTTTATGCTAATTGTTTTGTTCGCTTGAGAATACTGTAAAATTATATCAAATTTATAAAGTAATATCCTCAAATTAAACAAATAATAATCTACTTACGCAATCCTCATACAGACAGGTTTCTTAAAAGGATAAAATCGAGTTCAGCTCAACGTACTTCATTCTAAGCGGCTGAGTTACAATTCGAGATCAGACGAGTAAATAACAGCTTTCGCTAGAGCATTTTTTTGTGCACACACTACGCGTTACACATCATGTCGTTCTCATTTTCTCTTACCCAAACATATGAAGCGTCAACTTCTGAAAGGCTTCTTTTTGAAGAAATTAAACAAGGGACTATTCCGAAACATGGTGCAATCATCATGGATGGGTACGTTAGTTTAAAGTGCCTATGTCCAAATGTACTTTTGAGAAACTTACTTTGTTCTAATTACTTGTACTTCCAGAAACCGTCGTTTTGCCAAACAATCACTTTCTGGTAACTTATTAAAAGGATACAAAATGGGCTACATTGCTTTCACTCGGGCGATGCATATGTTTTTGGATTGCGGAATTGCCGAGATGACGGTCTACGTCTTTAGCCAGGACAACTACAAGCGCCCTAAGGCAGAAGTGGACAGCATAATGAATGTGATGCTCAAGGCATTTCAACAATTTGAAAGAGAGATGTAAGATTACCATTTTAACACATCTACCCAGCAAGGCCGCACACATTGTCAAATTATTATGACACATTATGGCATTGTTTTTAAATAGTGATTACATAAACGAACTGGGAATCTGTTTTGAAGCGATTGGAAAATGGGAAAGTAGTCCGTATTCGGAAGTTAAAAAAGCTATTGCCGGACTTATGGTAAAAACGAAAGGAAATGATAAGTTGAAGATAAATATGGCTATGGGATATTCAGGTAAAATGAAATCATTGTGATATTTAACGGAATATTTGACTTTATATCTAGTTGAAGTCGTTTGATATATTTTTTATCTCCAGGTAGAGAGGAAATAGTAGCATGTGCCGAAACTATCGTACAGGGACTGGAAGACGAACTGATTTTGCCAGATGATTTGAGTGAGGCATTAGTGCAAAATATTTTGACACTTAAAGGTACGAAACCAGTGGATCTTCTGATTAGAACGTCAGGGGTTACAAGACTCTCTGATTTCTTGCTTTGGAATACAAATGATAACACACATTTGGAATTTATTGATGTAACGTGGCCAGAATTTAAATTGGATCAATTCATCAAAGCCATCAGTAACTACCAGCATCATCTGCTGTTATCGAAGTCTAAGTGTACAAATACATTGTTATCTCTTCATAATGATCGAGTGATCACTTTTGTCGAGCAGTTTAAAACCAAAAAGTGGGAAATTGTTAAAACTTTATGTGAAAATTGAAAGGCATGCTATAGTTTTCTCATTTACTATCAAAAACTGCTATCTTCACAAATAGTATGCTGAATATATCAAAATTAAACTTCTGTCAAATCTCTATTTCACGTAGCATCTATAAATGAAACGACAATACAATTCATACTTGTATGAAGATTTTTTTTTTCAATATTTTCAATTAAAAAAATCTAATTGGGTACAGTATGGATTAACGTAAGCTACAATATAATAACACATTTTTTTCAAAAAAATGACGTTAAAAACCCGTTATTATGCTTCTTTGGCATAAACCACTTCTTGATACCGTAATAAAGCTCTAAATGATGAAATTCCACAATGTTATATCTATCAATCAGTCGCTTAAGTAACATTCGACAAATAAGTCGAACTGGATTATTTTCACCATAAATTTTAAAAATCTGCCGTAATCCTGATTTTTTTTTGAAGCGAGACCACAAATTTAATTTTTGGTCACATGAACTTCGTTTTCACAAATTCATATTACGCTTATTTTTAGTGAAGTTCGATATTCCGTAATAGCATATGTTTTAATTTTCTAAACAAATGCATATTATATAATCGATGAAAAGTGACAAAATTGGGAAAAAGTTTGATAGTAGGAATCTTCAATCATGGACACAACACATGTTCATAAGATATGATGCTTGTAGAATTATAGCAAGAGTGTAATTTCGTGAGACCTTTGCTGGCCTCATATGTGTGTTACTTGTATGCAAAATAATCAAGTTGATCAAATCTACAATTTAGCATTAATTTACAAATTGATGTAATTACAGCTAAATCATGCATATACAATTTTACAACACTAATTAGGAAACATTGTTCTCATAGTACAGTGATATACTATTTGCAGTATCATAATTAAGGAACTGCGTCATTGGGGTAGTTGAGTAATACTAATATTTTAGTCGTGAGATCCTGGACCGTTTTTGTAATTTTCTGTTTTTGTATGTTTAATTTTTAACGATATTTTTTTGATTTTATATAATTACAAGTTCATCTTCAAGGGCCGATTTCCTCATAATTTAGAGAAAAATGAACTCATAAATGATATCCCACACTTTCTACACATCAATTCACTATTTCAGCTTACTCAAATTTTTTCGTTCCGTTTTCCTATGCTTATAGCGTGCTTCCTTCGCCAATTTTTGATGTATATTATTATGAGTCAACTACTAATAAATGATAAGTGTGTCAAACAAATTCGCATGTAAAAATCACTACCTTATGTATTTTTGTGATTCGCAGGCTATGTTGACTTAACATGATTTCATTTTGTATATTTTGTGGAAAACAATAAGCATGTAATATCTAATTATATAAATTTATTCCATTTAAGATTGTTCGGGAAATCCATATAACACCATTTGAGCAAAGAAATAAACCTGAAAACATATTTGTGTAAAACGATAATTCCGTGAGAATTTTATGTCGAAGCAACAAAACAACTATGTTGCCATGATCAAGATAATGATATCAATGTCAAAATTTATATATGTACTGGTTAATTCATATGGGTTTTTTCCTTGCTAATCGTTAGTACAGTGATACACTGTTACCATTACAGCCAGGAAATAAATGATTAGTGAATACTAGCAAAAATACATAACTTAACTAACAAAACTTAAAAATAACCTATACACATTATTTTTAAATCTTCCAGAACTGATGCCTATTTGTGCAATTGTTGGTTGTTGTGTTGTTTATGTTTTAGTCTGCGTTTTATAGTTATTATATTTTTGTATTCAAGAGCATCATCATAACCTGAGCAAGATGGACAAATGATATTGAAGTATTATTTATGTTGTTTGCATATTTGATAACTTGGCATGAACTAAATGATATGTTTATCAATTTCTTTTGCACTACGGGAATTCAAGCTTATTATCTCAAAGTGTATCGGCTAACTTTGAAATAACTACTTGTCATAAATAAACTTAAAGGTAAACAAATATCAAACCAATTTGACTAATTAACGTTGGTTTAAATATGGGTGTTACGTACCTCATTCTAAACGACTCAGTTGGCATTTGATATTAAAAGTGTGAAATACTACTTTCGCTACAGTTTTTGGGTGACCAAAGTTATACATCATGTCGTTCTCATATTCCTTTACACAAACATGTAAAGCTACGATTGTTGAAAGGTTCCTTTTTGAAGTTGTCAAACAAGGGCCTATTCCCAAACACTGCGCGATCATCATGGATGGGTATGTCAGTTTATACGGTCAATATCAAGATATACTTTTGAGAAAGCAACTAATTTAATAACTTCGAATTTCTGAAATCGTCGCTTTGCCAAACAGTTCCTTTCTGGTAGCCTATCAGCAGGATATAAAATGGTTTATGCAGTTTTCATTCGGGCATATGCGTTTGGATTTTGGGATTTCAAAGACGATAGTCTACATTTTTAGTCAAGACAATTACAAACGCCCTAAGACGGAAGTTCACATTTTAATGTATGTGACTCTGAAAGGATAAAACAGTTTGAAACCGAAATGCAAGAATCTGCATTGTAACAATTTATAACTGTGTTGACATGATTTATTGAAAATTTAACTGTAGTATATATTGTTTTAATAGTGAGTACAGACACAAATCTGGGGTGTGTTTTGAGCCGATTGGAAATTGGGAAAATATTCCCTATCCTGGAATTCCAGAAGCTCTGGCCAGACTTATGTTAAAAACGAAAGGAAATAATAAGTGAAAGGTTAATATGGCAATGGGATATTCAGGTACTTAATTGAATAAAGTAATTATTTTGTAATTCCAACTGTTATCAAAATTCTGCAATTAATATGCAGAGAAGAAATAGCGGCATCTGCAAAAACTCTCTTGCATGGATTAGAAGACGGACTTATATCGTCGAATGATTTGAGTGAGCACTTATTAGAAAACATTTTGACACTAAAAGGTACTCAAACGGTGGATCTGCTGATAAGAACGTCAGGGGCTACAAGACTCTCAGATTTTTTGCTTTGGACTACAAATGATGAGACATGCCTAGAATTTATTGATAAAAACTGGCCAGAATTCAAATTGGGTGATTTCATCAAAGCTATCTGTAATTACCAAAGCAGCGTCTTTTGTCAAAATCAAGGAGGACGAATATGGCAACTGGTATTCAGAATGATAGATTGCCTTCTTTTGTGGAGAATTTTATGGGAAAATGAAAAAGCCTTAAGTAAACATCGGGTACAAGGGGAATGATACTATTGTATCATTTGATGAGATTTTTCACAATTGAAATGGGGTAATAACTAACATAAATTTGTATAAAGTTATCGGTTTGATTGAAACACCATTGTGCAGATAATTACAAAACAAAAACTGGGAAATTTAGTCGAATCAAAAATACTTCTCAGAATTTTAGTTTATAATTAATTATATCTTAATAAAGCAAAATGTTAAGTCATTACTGTATGGATAAATGTAAACTAATAATAAATATCCAAGCAAGAGAATATGATAAAATCAGGATTGGACGTGAATGTATATTTTTCATAATAATAAAATTTCCCCATGTCATCATGATAAAATATATTGGATTAAAAAAAACTTCCTGAGTCTCTAGTCTCTGCGCAATATTCCAAATTAAAAACAATCGCAGGCAAAATACGGAATAAACAAAAAAGCTCACAATTGTGCTGTAACCAACAATTATCCATTGTGGCTTTTTCATTTGTTCGGAATTTAAATTACAAAAATTATATAAATGCGCAAAAACTGGAATAATCATTTTCTATCAAAAAAACATCTGAATTTACGAGAGACTAATCAATTATGGCACCAGCACGTGAAACAAATATTTAATAAGGTACAATTTTTGATTTACTTTGAGCAGTGGTAGGGAATAAGTCGAGTAAATTATATTATGCATAAATTAAAACTGACGCTTTTCTTCTAGTTCATACATTTTTCACTTTTTCAGTAGATACCAAGCATTTGAAATATTGATACGTTCCACCTTTATCCACTAACCAAAAAGTTTTCCCAAAATATTCCTCAAAAATGTGGAAACATTATCTGCTCATAACTGAATTTTTTCAGAAAGTTTACCCACTTCGTTTAGTTTTTAACCGGAAAACTGGCAAATTTGAAGCAGTTCATAAGCCAAGTAAACTATATTACTTGGTGAACTTCCTAATCCACCAAATACACTTGACATCATTTTACCGAATGTTGTACTATTTAAAAACCGACAGCTCTGAGCTCACCATGACTTTTACGGATTTTGTTGTTGACTTTCTGTTTTGGGGGTTAACAATGCTTTGCCCGTCATTTGTAGTGACTCTTTACAAATGGAAGGATAATTTCAGCTGGTTTCTTAACCAGGCTTATAAACTCAGGCGAAAAAACGGTGAGATTTTGGCACAGATTTGCACAAATTTAAAACCCTAATATTCTGAAGAAATAAACTAAAACATTCCTTATTTAATTATCAGAGGAGAAAACCGATGTTGCCACTATACTTTTATACTCTACTGCGGGAATGCTTTTTGTTGTTCCTTTCATGACGGGAGCTTTACCAGTGGTTTTCGACAACACAGTAATTCACTCCATTGTGTCGTTGTATCTACCAAAATTTATGATGCAAAATCCAATTGTCAAACAGATAATGTGTGTATCTTACATGGGCACTGTTGCTACGTTAGCGGTTAATCAAGCCATACATTTGTTTTGTTCCATAATGGTTATGATAGTCGAATCTCAATACTTCTTGGATGAATCATATATTCCCGGTAACGTTTACAAAAGAATTGTCTTACGGCCTTCTACACCGCGTCGTATAAATTTGACAAAAGCTGTAAATTGTTACCATGTAACATTTCTGATTTGGCGTGAACTCCTTCAGTTTGGATATGTGTTTTATCCGACTATTATGTTTGTTGGGTATTGCATGAATGTGGTATCAACATTTTCGCTGATTAAGCTTCATTCTGAGATCCCTTTAACTTTGGTGGTAATTTTAGCAGTTTTTAATGCGTTTGTAACAGGAGCTACTATTGGTATTCATACATATGCTTTGAAAATTGTGTACGAGGTTGAGAACTTTTTTTATTATTGGAAAAATGAGTTTATTGGTGCAAGATCACGGAGAATTGTGAAATCTTGCTTGCCAATCAGAGTGCAGGTCGGACCATTTTTCCACTTGAAAACGAGCACCCTATCAAGTACCTTCATGCAGGTAGTAGATATGACTGTCACGATGCTTTATGCTTGATTTTCTATCAATACCCTGAAACATCTACTTAAATATGTAGGTAGTTAGATTTAACTAATTGTTAAACGTACAATATGTCAATGGTAGGTGTATCTACAAAGCTCTTATATTTCTTCCACCCTATAATTATTAATAATAGTTTCGCAATTTTTGAGGAAATATATAATTATAAGATTGATGCATGCATTTTACATATATTGTTAATTCTTGAACAAATTTTACTCTATTTTGAAATCAAAACGAAATAATCGTAAAAACAATGGTTTAGGATATAAGCAAAAATTTGTTTCACACACAACCTGACTTGATGAGAGGTTGTAAATACAGCTTTAAACTAAAATTATTATTACTCAGATTAAAATGTAAAAACTACTTCAATTCAAATAAAGTGCTTTTTAGCTCCATAGCTGATACAACGATTTAGAGAAAATGGTATTTTATAACCACCGATACAACAATTTAAAGATTTTTTAGTTTATATGGTTTTCTAAATGCATGATTTTAGTCATTATCACCAATCATCATTAGGTCTGTATATTTCATTAACATTATAGCATTAGTACAAACGTACTAAAAATGTGTACATATATATATTCAAACAGAGCGATATAAATGCGCTCTATTATTGCCTTAAAGTCTATTTTACTAAACGAATGTGGCCCAAGAAATAATTCCTATGGTATTAGTTTTGTATTAGTTAAGAAAAAAATAAATTAAACCCTTGTATAAGCGCACAAAAGCAAAAAATTCTAAATTAATTAATTCAATTGGGTGTGTGTGTATGTATGTGTTATGAAATAAACCTTCAGATACCAAGATGCCAGTACTAAAATTTAATTCAAACCATATTTTTTTTTGAGTTGGCTTCGAGCTTGGCCTGAATAAAAATTAATGCACATACATACTTAATTACTAAGCATATCATGCAATTAAGTTACTACAGCTCGGTTTCCACGTGGACATTATTCAATAAAACTACGTGTCAACATTTCCAATTCAATAATTACACACTCCACAATATATATTTAAACCAAATACGTGGAAACTTTATCTGTTCATTACTCAGTTTTATTGGGAACATTAAAGCTTCCGTGCTGTAGCATAACCGAATCCGATTAAGATGTTATAATTTATAGTCTAAGGCAGTGAAGCTAGAGTTACAACTCCAGCCCGTATGATATTAAAAATTTACAGCGACTAAAAGAAAACTTCAGAACACTACAGAAATATCTCTTAGGTTTAGTTAAACAATCAATTTGCTTACTTCAGTTATGCCATACAGTTGTTTTTATTTTTTGACGGGAACTATTTTACAAAATGGTTATATGTATCATAATACGAACTATCGCAAACTTTTAGTATATAAACGAGTTATTTTCTTGTTCAGTATACTTCTGATCCTGGACGAGATCAACAACCAATCGTAAATATACATTTGTGATGGCATAAGACAAATTAAACACGACAAAGATTAAATAGACCTAGATTTAGAAATATACGTAACCAACTTTGCATAAATAATTTACCAAGAAATGTTCACGGTTTGATTAAATTTACCACATGCTGCTTTACAAACTGAACTAACGAGCTGATTGTTATAACCGATATGCTTGTGACGCTATTTTACTTGACCTGAAGTAAAATTATAAAAGTTATATATATGCGCTACACCTAAAGTAATTGTTTTCCATCAAATTAAAAACTTTCGACTTTTTTGCAATCAACCAATTTTGGCACCAGCACGTGAAATGATTATTTATTGAGGTATATTTTTTAATTTTCTGGCGACAGTTTTCTTGCCTCATCGTTTTGGCATAACTATGTCTGCTATATATACATTGTAAAAATTTCTCTGCTGGTTACCAGCCACTTCAAATATATTTCCTTAGTCCACCTTAACCATTCATTCCATTCTTGTTCAGTTGCCAGCAAGTTTCTTAAAATAAGCATTAAAAATGTGGAAACATTATCTGCTCGTAACTGAATTTTTTCAGAAAATTTACCCCCTTCGTCTGATTTTTAATCGGAAAGCTGACAAATTCGAGGCAGTTCATCAGCCTAGTAAATTATATAACTGGGTAAATTTCGAAATCATCAAAATCAATATTGTAGCTTTTCTACGAATTCTACGTTTTCTAAAAACCGACAGCTCTGAGCTAAATATGACGTTTACTGATTTTGTGGTCGACTTTCTCTTCTGGGGACTCACAATACTTTGTCCTGCATTTGTTGTGACTCTTTGGAAATGGAAAGACAATATGAGCTGGTTTCTCAACCAGGCTTACAAACAAAGAAATATTTCAGGTATGTTTTATTGATATTAACATACAGTTACTCAATATATTGTAAATAATTATTAACATAGGCTTAAATGTAACAATGTATTTTTTATTAGTTGACAAAATCGATGTGGCAACATTACTGTTATATTCCATTGCTGGTATGCTATTTGTTGTACCTTTTATGACGGCATCTTTGCCAATTGTATTCGACAATACTGTAATTCACACAGTTGTTTGGCTATACTTACCAAGCTTTCTAATGGAAATTCAAATTGTCAGGCTTACATTATGTGCATCCTATATGAGCATTCTCGCCGCATTAGCGGTTAACCAAGCCATACATTTGTTTTGTTCCATTATGATTATGGTAGTCGAATCTCAATACTTTTTGGACGAAGCATATTTTCCCGGAAACGTTTACAAAAGGATCAATTTAAGGACTTCTACACCCCGCCGAATAAATTTGAGAAAAGCTGTAAATAGTTACCATTTAACGTTTCTGATTTGGCGCGAATTCCTTCAGTTTGGCTATGTATTTTTCCCTACCATAATATTTTGTGGTTATTGTATGAATGTTGTTACAACTTTCTCACTAATAAAACTGCACTCCGAACTTCCTTTAACTTTATTGGTAGTTTTGGGTGTGTTTGATGCTTTTGTAACTGGAGCAACTATTGGCATTCATACATATGCTTTGAAAATTGTATATGAAGTTGAGAGTTTTTATTATTACTGGAAAACCGAGTTTATTGGTGCACAGTCGAGAAGAATTATAAAAGCTTGCTTACCAATTAGGGTTCAAGTGGGACCGTTTTTCCACTTGAAAACGAGCACGCTTACAAGTACGTTTATGCAAGTAGTTGATATGACCGTAACTATGCTTTATGCATAAAGTATTCATAGATATTGCAGCAAAATTTACATTTATTCAAACATTTGAACCATAGTATTAACCATTTGAAAACAAAAGGGCCTTGAAGTTTTAACGGATCTGCACAATTGTGGTTTTCAAGAAACACTATTTTTGTTGCAGAAAATTTGTAACTTTGATTATTTAGGTAGCAAATTGCATTTAATATATATAGTACAATTATATTCTGTCGAGCTTTTACCTACTAATTAAAATCCAGGAGAAATTGCCCCAAAAATTATAAATCAAAATATGTAATAACTTACGAAAAAGTGTACTTGTACTTTGAAATAAGTGTACTTTAAAAATATGTACATAAATGCATTCAAATAAAACGATATAAGGTATTAAGGTTTTGTCTCGAATACGAGTCCTATTAAATTTACTGTATAAGAACAAAATAGAACTCTTAAGTGCAAGGTCTGTCTTAAATTTGAGTAGAATTTAAATCCGTTGTATAAGCGTACAAATGTTTTCAAGAAAGTCCGAATAAGTTTACTCAACTGATGTTTGCGGTGATAAGCAAGTCGAAATATACGCTCAGAAAACTTAATTAGAAATATCTATATGCTAGTAAGAAGAACCGTTCTGGCATATCTTCAACGCAAATTATTTTATACATAAAATATTTTTGAGCATATAACTCCACACTTGCATTAAAATTACATCTGGTCTTATTGAATATTATATATCATAATTAAGTTCCAACATTGCTGATACAATCAATCGTGGTAAATAGAAAAACATTCAAAAATTTAATAGAAATTTATATAACAAATCAAATAAATGAAAACTTGATTCCTATTTATGTAATTCCGGCTTCTCTTATTTTAACTCTCAAGCATATGCTATTAAAAATCAGCAATTGAAATAAAATGTCAGGGGGCTTATGCAATAACTATATGAGGTAATAAAACATTCGAATTGAATGATTCCATAAATAAGTATCAAGTGTATAGTTATTAATTTTTAATGCGAACTTTTTTACGCAATTTTCGTTTGCTTTAATTGTTTATAATTTTTAATCATGCTTACGTAAAACTTGTTAAATAAACAAGCGTACATATCCTTCTTGCCGAACCTGAAACAGTTTTGTGCTTTAGTTTATTTCAACGATTGCTTGCTTTAGCAAATTAGCAGATTAGACCAACTTAACGTTACGGATAAGAATGATATATACATACATCAAAATAACACTAGTAGAATGAAAAGTAAAAGTATTTAATCGCCAAATTAGGATATTTTTTTCGGAATCGCAATAAAGATGTTGCTAAGATCAAGATTTCGATATCCATCAGGAAATTGATATGTGAACTACGTAGCTCAAACTTTAATTAGAAAACATTACGTTCGCTAATTTATGATTAGTACGGTGATACACTGTTCGTATTTGAAAAGAAAAATAAATATTTAGTTGATTTTAGCAAAACAACTACGAAAATAACTTTTTATTCATTTAAAAACGTTATCTCTAAAACACTCTATTTCACAATTATTCCCTTGTCGTATTGCAAACTTAAAGTATACATTATATACCAAATTCATTGCTGGAAGTTTATTTTAAAAGCATTACCATAATCGAAACATCTAAGACAGAAGTTGAAGTTAGGTGACCTGTAATGAATGCAATAAATGTTTTCCTATGTAATAAATAGGCTGCTGTTCGTGTGTAATTCGTAAAACTCAAGAAGCAGCTCTTGAGAAAATTAGATTTTTTAATAACCAAAATACAAGATTTTGTAAATGAAACTTTTATTTGCCCACTAGCTAATCTAGTGAGTATTGAATCATTGTTCCAATTTTCGAACAAATATTTCAATATTTAAACTTTTCCATGATAATTTTGAAGTTGCTGTTAATACTATCTGTAGTTCGCCTAAATGTTTTTAACCTAAAATGTTCGCTAGCACAGTCAATAGACTTTGATTCAGGCTTATACATAATACGTAATCAATTTTCTATCAATAATTTAATATGAAATATTTAGAGTTTGATTAGAATTACAACACTCTGCTCACGAAATGAACTAACGAGCTCAAAGTCATAGTCAGAGTTGTGCTTTTGGGGCGTGGGCTTTTCATTTGATTAGAGTTAAAACAAAAGATATTTGAAATCGTAAAACATGGAACAATTGTTTTCTAGCGAATCAAAAACATGTTATTTTATGTGCGATCAAATAATCTTGGCATCTACGCGTGAAATAAACAATCTTTGAGCATTTTTCGGGTACGAGACCAATCAATTTTTTTATGCATAAATTATTTTTGACGCTATTGTTATAGTTTAAATATTTTTCATGTTTTAGTGGATACCAAGCATTTCAAATATTAATACATTCCATCGTTGTCCAGTAACGAAACGTTTCTTTAAATAACCTTGATAATGTGAATGTGGAAACATAATCTGGGAATTACTGAATGTTTTAAGCCTAAAACTTTACACTTTCAATAAAGTGACATCTGGTAGGTTTTTACAAATATCATTTACTAAGATTAAGTTCAAACATTTATAATTCACTCAATCGAGGAAAATACATATCTGTGGAGCAATTGCCTCAAAATCTAAGTTTCATATAAAATAATTTAAAACTTTATGCGTGTGTAGCTCCAGTTTTATAAAAAGTTTCATTGGTGTTTTAACACAACCAAAACCAACTAATAAAATATTCGAATTACGCATTTGAGTGATTCCATACGGAAAGTTTTAGTTATTATTTTTTGATACTAACTGTTTCACGTAACTTTTGTTTAATTTTATTGTTCATTCTTTTTAATCATGCTTTCGTAAAACTGTATTAAACGAACTGTCGCTTGTAGTAAGGAGATGCTTGCTTCAGAAAATTGACAACTGAGGCTAATTTGACATAACCCATAAGAAGATTCTACGTCATGTAGTCTACAACCACTTAAGGTCGACATTGTTAAAACTCGCGGGTTGCAATTGTCAAATTCATAGTCCGAATTGTCAAATTAAATTTTTGTACAAGTCCACAGCTTATAATATGAAGAGATGGAAAAAATTTCATGATGAATGAGTGCTGTATGTGTAACAAAGTTTTTCCTTTTATGGTCACACTAAGAACAAACCATTTTGATTACAACCATCCTTCGTTTTGAGACATTTAAACCTAACCCAAAAACTTATATCAATATTTAACCTAACCTTGTCTACTCCAACTCCACTTCGCACGTAAATCGAGAAAGAATGCAACGAAAGCAGCGAAGTGGTGGAATTATTTTAAGTTGACAATGTCGACTATACTTTTGACAATGTGGGTTTTTTCTAAATTTAAAGGTCGAGAATGTCAACTTTTTGACAATTTTTACTTTGAAAAAGTAAAGGCTATAATGATAAATGTATGCATATCCTTATTCCGGAACAGTTTCGTGCTTTAGTTTATTTCAACGTTTATAAAGCTCGCGCTACTTCGGTACTTCGGTTTTATCGATGTATTTGAAAATAATTGCATTTTTATAATAGTGATTACATAAACAAAGAAGTCTATTTTGAAAAGAAGTGAAATTATGAGAGTATTACTTATCCTGGAAATCCGGAAGCTTTGACCAGAAAAATATCAAAAACTAAAGGAAATATTAAATTGATGGTTAATATGCAATGGGAAATTCAGGTTTTTATTTTAAATGTTTTGCTATTTTAACATGGAACTAGTTTTCTGTATATAAATGTTATCAAAACTGTGCAATTTAAAGGGAGACAAGAAATACATCTGCAGAAACTATTATACAGGGATTAGAAGATGGGATTTGTTAAAATATGATTAAAATGACGGTATGGTGCAAAACATTTTGACTTTTAAGGATACGCAATTAGTGAATCTTTTGTTAAGAACATTAAGGGCTATAATGCTCTCCGATTTTTTCTTTGGACAACAAATGATAACATTTATTTGGAATTTGTTGATATAAACTCGCCAAAGTTTGTATTCGGTTATTTTAAGAAAGCTATCTGTAATTACCAAAAACTGCTGCTTTTGTCAAAATCCTGGGTTTTTAAAGAGGCGACTTTTTCATGGAAAAAAGGAATGATTGTCTTCGTGGAGAACTTAAAGACAAAAAAATAAAACAAGTAAAAGTTTTAAGTGGTCATCAGGAGGAGAGGTAATATTTTGTGAATTGATGGGATTCTCAACGAATAAAATGGGACTTATACTTAAATCAAATTTGTATGAAATCCAGGTATTCATAGAGAACCATGTTGTTTATATATTTACAAAAACATGATTTGGCAATTTCGTCGAAAAGAAAATAGTTCCATATTTTTTGTTCCTAATGGTATTAAATATAAGACTATAAATAAAAAGACGACTGTTCCGAAACTATATGGATAATTTTTAAATAATAATAACAAAACCAGAAACCATGTTAAAAATTGCGTGGGACATGGCTGTGTTTTCCAAATTTATTTAATGTGGTACTCTTCATCTAAATATATATAAGATATAATAAGTAGTTTTTGATCGAATCGGAATTTTACCCATTGAAATACTTGATATTACAAATTATAAGGGGCATTTTAAAACAACCCGAACTTCTGCATAATATCGTTAAATTCAGAATAATCGCAAACACGTTAAACAGACTTCGTAATTTGTATAAACCTAATCAACTGTGCACAAATAATTAAACAAGAAGTGAACCGTTTGATTAGAGTTACAGCATTCTTCTTACGAAATGAACTAACGAGCTCACAATCGTAACCAAAATTATGGATGTGAGGCTTTATTCCTTTGCTTCAAATTAGTAAAGATTATATAAGTCTGTGGAAACACGTAAGAAAATAATTAGTAAGGCACGTGGTGCTAGACTGTAAATGTACAAGACTTAGAATACGTTTGTTAGCAAACTAAAAAGTTAATTTGGCATCAACCGATTATTCAATATGGTACACTTTCTGCTTCTGCGAGCAGCTTTCGGACCCCATCCACGAAATTGATTTTATACATAATTAATTACTGACGCTATTATTTTAGTATATATAACGACAGTTTTTAATAAGTAGACACCAAGCCATTATATTAAGTCCACCTTAACCACGCCATCATTGTCCACCAACCGAAAAGTTTCTTAAAAATCGTCGTCAAAATGTGGAAACATTATATTCGTATAACCAAATTTTTTCAAACAGTTTACCCGCTTCGTATGGTTTATAATGGGAAAACTCGCAAATTAGAAGCAGTTCATAAGCCAAGTAAATTATATTTCTTCGTGAACTTAATGGTCCACCAAATACACTTAACATCATTTTACCGAATGTTGTACTACATAAAAACCGACAAATCTGAGCTAACCATGACTTTTACGGATTTTGTTGTTGACTTTCTGTTTTGGGGATTAACAATGCTTTGTCCGTCCTTTGTTGTGACTCTTTACAACTGGAAGGATAACTTCAGCTGGTTTCTCAACCAGGCTTACTTGCACAGAAAAATCAAGGGTGAGCTACTGTTATACATTCTCATAAATTTACACCTTATTTTGTTAAGGGGTTAACTGAAACATTATTTTATGTATTACCAGAGGACAAAATTGATGCTGCAATGATACTTTTATACTCTTCTGCTGGAATGCTATTTGTTGTTCCATTTTTGACCGGAGCTCTACCAGTCGTATTTGACAACACAGTAATTCACTCGATTGTGTCGTTGTATCTACCCAAATTTATGATGGAAAATCCAATTGTTAAACTAATAATGAGTGTATCTTATATCGGCATTGTTGCTACATTAGCGGTTAATCAACCCATACATTTGTTTTGTTCCATTATGGTTATGCTAGGCGAATCTCAGTACTTTTTGGAAGATACATATTGTAGCGGACATGTTTACAAACGGACCATCTTGAGGAATTCTACACCCCGACGGATAAATTTGACAAAAGCTGTGAATCAATACCACGTAACATTTTTAATTTGGCGTGATCTACTTCAGTTTGGGTATGTGTTTTATCCGAATATTATGTTTGTTGGGTATTGCATGAATGTGGTGTCCACGTTTTCACTCATTAAGCTACACTCCGAGCTCCCTTTAACTTTATTGATCATTTTAGCAGTTTTTGATGTTTTTGTTACGGGATTAACTATTGGTATTCATACATATGCTTTGAAAATTGTGTATGAAGTTGAAAATTTCTTTTATTATTGGAAAACGGAGTTTATTGGAGCAAAGTCACGAAGAATTATAAAATCTTGCTTGCCAATCAGATTGAAATTGGGACCCTTTTTCAACGTAGATGAGAGCACTCTAACAAGTACATTTATGCAGGTGGTAGATATGACCGTCACGATGCTTTATGCTTGATTTCCTGTTATTACCCCAAAAAGTCAACCTGGACTTGAAAAATTCAATAGTGATACTATATTGACAGGTTCAATGTGTGTGTATTTTTTTGTTTTACAGGTCTTTTTACACAGGTTCAAGACGCATTGTTTTGGTCACAGAAAACTTGCATTATGAATATTCAGATAGCTAGATTTAATTTAATTAACAATATTTTAATGTTAAAAGTTTCCATAAGGCTTTTTTTAATCTAATTAGTAGTGTGAGTGTGATATGTTTTAAGAAAGGTAATAGTAGTCCTTAATATTTATAATGATAAGATTGATGTAGCTTCATACAATTCTATAAACAAACCTTGTCATCTAATCGTAAGTAGTGTTTAATCTGTTAGATGATCTGTGATGAATGCACTGAATGTTGTCATGGTTTGTTTAATGTTCTGCTACTCCTGTATTATGCAAATATAAAATTTAATAAGTGGTTTTAATTTAAAACTTTTTTACAATCTAATGAGAAATGCATTGTTTTTGGGAATATTAATCAAATTTTCTGATAATTAGTAAAAAATATTTTAAACTTTGCTTATGTGTTTAAGTGGCAAAATTGGCTTCTTAATATTGTTTAATTCCCAAACTATCGCAAGTACATAAAATAGACACATCTTTTACGCTTATATGTAATCAGATTTGGATAAATAATTTAACAAGAAATGATCACGGTTTGATTAAAGTTACAGTCCTTCTTACGAATTGAACTAACAAACTCACAGTCATAACCAAAATTGTGCATGTGGCGCTTTTTCATTTGATCAGAATTACGATTAAAAATATTATATAAATGTGCAAAGCTTGGACCAATTTATTTCTACCGAGTCAATAACTTCTCACACTATGAGCGACCATTCAATTCAGTCACGAACCGCTTCTGAATATTTAAACACGTACAGGTATTAATTTTCTTTAAAAAGTCTTCAGAAGTAAGTCAAGTTAATTATTTTGTGCATAAATATTTATTGACACTATTGTCTTCGTATATACGTTATTACTTTCCATTCAATAGATACCAGATATTTCAAATATATTCGTTATTCGACTGTAACCATTCACGCCATTCATGTCTACTAACTAAATACTAACTTAACCGAAATAATCTTCACAATGTGGAATCATTATATTCAAATAACTTCAATAAAAGAATAACAAGTATGGAGACAGCCGACTTTGTTAGTAGCTAAACGCTATCATTATTGTTTGATTTTTTTTGTAATATAAAAACGGGTTTAAAAAGTTTTCAAATGCTTAAGGAAATGAACCGATTAGGGTAACTAAACGACCCCAATTAAATTGATATATAGATTTCAAATTAAAAGTTCCCTGGTAAAATTTATCGTATCATTTACTATTTGAAGAAAAAATTGTTCACAGTAAATGAAATATTTTTTGCTTGTTAAATTAGCAATAGTCACTTGGTTTCTATGACAATTTACCTTCGAGGTATATTCAATAATTTATTCAAATTGATTCAGAGTACATTTAAAGTGATTTTCTTGTCCTGTATATTTTAGTCCTTGAGCAAGAACTGCAACCAATCGTAAATGTATTTGTAAATTACACAATACAAATTTAACACAATATAATTTTTAATAAAATACAATTTCAACTCACTCATTTTATTTCCATGGATGACAGGACAAGCACCATGAAACGCATCATCCCTATTCGTTCCATTTCTAAACTTATTTATCCAAATAACAAGTGATCCTTTCACGAGATGTGCTCTAACTCCAGCTTGACAAAAGGGTGTGTAGCCTCCCAAAGTAGGTAGCTCCAACTGTTAAATTGCCATAGTTTTACCCAACATACGTATTTGATAAAAACTCAAAGAATATCGTTTCAACTTACATAATACAATAAATCAGCAAATCGATTTCCATCAATTTCCTTTGCTGGGTCCCTTTGAAATGCTCGATTCTAAAATTTCAACGTAAGTTAACTAAAGACTTCTTCGATGAATATGCCAATACGTTTGTTTGTAATTTTGTTTAACTTACGGTGTCTTCGTGAGCCCTTATACCCCTTCCAGGAGGATAATCCATGTACTGCAAATACTCTGCTGGCCCATCAAACTTTATTCCTGTTACCATCTCAGCAAATTTTGTAAATATTGGATTTCCTTCATATTTTACTGTTATATTTATAACGTATCCCGGAGTTGGGTCAACCCGTTCGTGCAACCTTTTACGATTATAATATTGTACATTGTTGACTAAAACAGGAAGTTCAGCATTTTCTACATAATGTGCCTTCAATTCCTCTATAAACTTGGGACCCAATATATCATAATACTGAAAAATAAGTGGTGACTCTGAAAGCTGTTCTGTTTTAACTGGTCCAATATACAAATACGGATGACGACGTTTTTCATAGTAGCATTTCAAGTTTACTTGCATCTGTGGTGGAAGTACACTTTGTTCTGAACCAGAACACAATTTAATCAGCTGATCCTCTGCAATACCGACTGTGCCAATTCTACTATATTTTGGTAACATTTTCTTGCGTCTACTTAATCTGGTTAAGTATGCATTTCCACTTGTGTAACGGATCGGTGCAGTAAACAAGTACATGTGACATTCGTAGTTTGTCCAACAATCCAAGTCTCGAGCTATTCCGTTGTGCTGTCAAAACAGAAGCATTCAAAGATGGCATACCAGATATATTAAATTTGTCTACAGATATTTATACAAATACCTCTTGTATTGACAAATCTCGCATTTGTTCAATTAGGTCAATTGCAATTAACGCTTTTCGATTTTGCTTATTAGCCTCTTTCCTTGCAATATGTTCTGAAGTTTCGAACCATTCTACAGCAAACGTGTACATTCTTTTATAAAGGTTACACATTCCAAATAGTGCACTTTGCCTTTCCGTTAGCCTTGCTTGATAACTTGTAGCTATACTTATATCCCGAAGTATTTTAGCCTATAATAAATAAACGTTCATTATTTTTTAAGTTGCTTGACTATTTATTCATTTTTAAGGAAATACCTTACTGGTGGCCACAAGTACATTTTTTGAAACATCAACAAACCCGATATGGACAAATACAGGTCACGTGAGTCAGCCCAATGTCCGTACATTGTTTTCCAATGTAATTTTAAAATTTGTTTTGTATCTGGTTGATTCAAAATTAAATAAAGTTGAGAGTTGACATGTTTATAGTACAAATTACGTTCACTTACCTAAATCAGCCTTGTGTAGGTCTCTCATATGATTAAGTATTTTGCGAACTAAATTCACAGCATGTCTAGTAAAGCTAGATTTTATCTCCCAGTTTAAATACTGTTTCACTAATCTTTTCTCTAAAAGCACTCGTGTTAATTTTTTATGTAAACTTATCGAAATAGTGTCTTCTTTGATGGCCCAATATATGTATTCCCGCATTGTGTGCATTGAACCATAACGGTTAAGAAGCTGTTTCATTTCAGGTGAAAAATCTGGTCCGGCAAGAGATTCCATGCTGGGATGTGGACTCTGGTAATCGTAATATGATAACAATGGGCGCATATAAATCGATATAATTAGCCCAATTAAAATTGATTTTATACCGAAACACATATTTTGATAAAATTATATCTAAACACGAACAGTTTTATAAAGCACACAGAAAACAGCTTTCTATTACAATATGAGGTTATTCGAGGTGCAACGTGGAAAAAGCATATGTTTTATTAAAACAATAGAGCTTGCAATACTGAATACAGCTAAACAATAGTCAATGGTTTGTTCTTAAATAGATGTATTGTTTACATGCTTTGTACAACAAGATGCAAACAGTGTGATAACCTTATAATTGTAATGCGTGGATGTTTATTTTCAAATATTTATTCACAATCCTTGAGTCATGAATAACTAATTATAATCTATTTGACGAATCTTGAATATTAAGCATAGTAAAATTACAATTTATTAAAGGTAATCTTTCACTATGTTCATTTTTAAGATGCTAACGTACTAGTACATTATTTGAACTTATGGCAAACCGAACATTACATGAAAAATACATTTAAAGTTTACAGTCTAAATTTTTTCTGTAAGTTGATATGTTTCTGTCAAAGCTCAATCAAACTGATTTAAAGAACATTTGAAGTGGTTTTCTTGTCCAGTGTATTTGAGCCCTTGTGCGAGAACTGCAGCCGTCACAAATAAAAAATAAAAATGCAAAAGAAATGAATAAATGCGGTTGTCCTCACCATGTATTCTAAAGCTTCGAACTACTCTTCTGAAGTAGTGTACGTTAGTCGAAATAGACTACACATTCCAATCACTGAGGTATGGGTATGAGTAAATCTTGCATGATAACTTGTATCGATACTTTGACCCTCAAGTATTTTAGCCTTTAAAATATAAACGAATTAAAAATACTTTGTGTATTCATTATTTTTTGGGTAAAACCTTTCAGAAATATCTTACTGGTGGCCACAAGTACATTTTTTGAAACATCAGTAAACCTGTTATAGATAAATACATGTCATGGGATCCAGCCCATAGTCCGTACATTTTGTTCCAACGTAATTTTAAAATTTGTTGGACAACTGTGATAATTTATGATTTTTTTAGAGTGGCTTCATTGTTAAACTTTCTCTGAAAATTTAAATTGATACTTTATTGTGCTTACTTATATCAGTATTGTTCTGGTTTCGCTTGGAATTAAAAACTATCCGAGCTAAATTCCCTGCATTTTTAGAGATCACACTTTTCAAATATTTTTGTAATAATATTTTCTCCGAAAGCACGTTTCTTAACGTTTTAAGCAAATGTATTGAAATGTTTTCTTCTGTAATAGCCCAATAAATATATTCACGCCTTGTGTGCATTGAGCCGTAGCGATTGAAAAGTTGGTCCAGTTTAGGTAAAAATCCCGGCTCAGCTAGAAATTTCATGCTGGGATGTTGTTTCCGATAATTATAAGATGAAATCAATGGACAAATACAAATCGACGTTAAAACAAAAACTTGGGTTAATCTAGTTTCAAAAAACATGTTTACTTAGAAATAATAACTATACAAATTGAAACGTGCTATTGTTCATAACATATATTAGTATAAAACCTGAATTAAATAAATCTTGAATAAAACAATACCATTAAAATACAATAATAGATTTAATGAAGAATAATTATGAAAACTTGAGGGTTTACTTGAAATAATTGCATTGTAGTGTTTTTAATATGGAGTGCATTCAAATTTAGAAGCTGTACTTGATTAACAACGAAGCAAGTTATCTGGTTAAATAGGTCAGCATGAAGTTTACATAGACAAGTTTTTCGTCGTCTCGGTGCATGTATGTCTTTAGTGTTAATTTGATTTGGTGTAAAAATGCAACATTGGATAACAATAGATATACTGTATGTACACGTTCAAAGAACATTTTGATAAAATGAGTAATTCATAATTGAAATGGTCAAGTTAACCACAATCCAAAAAAATAGATTAGTTTGCACCACAAGTCTCCCTTCGACTTGTCATTTATTCAAACTGATTTAAGGTACATTTGAAGTGGTTTTCCTGTCCAGTGTATCTTATTCCCTGGGCGAGAACTGCAACCAATCGTAAATGCATTTGTAAATGACGAAAAAAAATGTAAAGAAGCTATTTAAAGTTTCAAATTAAATTTTTGCTCACTCATTTTGTGCCCATAAATGACAGGACAACCTCCATGAAACACGTCGTCCCTATTCGTCCCATTTCTAAATTTGTTTATCCAAATAACAAGTGATCCTACTGCAAGATGTGCTCTCACTCCAGCTTGACAAAATGGTGTGTGGCCTCCTAGCGTAGGTAGCTCCAACTAAAAGAATAGAATTGGTTTAATGTTTATAAACGAAGTGAACTATTTTAACCCAAATTCACTCTCAACTCACATAATAAAGTAAATCAGCAAATCTGTTTCCATCAATTTCTCTTTCCGGATCCTCTTGATACGCATGATCCTAAAATTGTTGATACAACCAACTTTACCGAATTTACTACTGAATTTAAAAAAAATTAAAAACAATTATTTTTTACTTACGACGTCTTCATGAGCTCTTAATAATTTCCCTGGAGTGTAATCCATATACTGTAATTTTTCTGCTGCCCCATCAAATTTTATACCTGTGACCATCTCAGCAAATTGGCTAAATATTGGGTTTCCCTCAAATTTCACTGTAATGCTTGTAATGTAGCCCGGAGTTGGATCCACCCTTTCAATTTCTCTTTTACCATTATAATGTTCCACATATTTCACCAAAACAGGAATAGTAGCATTTTCTATGAAATTAGCTTTCGCTTCATTCACAAGCTTGGGACCCAATATATCATAATACTGAAAAATCAGTGGTGACTCGGAAAGCTGTTCTGTTTTAACTGGACCAATGTACAGATACGGATGATGCCTTTTTTCATAGTAACATTTCAAGTTTATTTGCATCCGTGGTGGAAGTATACTTTGTTCTGAACCAGAACACAAGTTAATCAGCTGATCTTCAGCTAAACCGCCTGTTCCAAGTCTGCTATATGTTGGAAGCATTCCCTTTCGTCTTGTTAGTCTGGTTAAGTATTCGTTTCCACTTGTGTAGCGGATTGGTTTGGTAAACAAGTACATGTGGCAGTTGTAGTTTATCCAACAATCCAATTCTCTGGCTATTTGGTTATGCTGTTTAAACAAAGTTTCGAGTAATAATAAAGCTTACATTTATATTTTGTTGGATATTTTTTTTATATTTAACCTCTTGTATCGATAAATCTCGCAATTGTGTAATCAAATCAATCGGGATAAACTCTTGATTGTGTTGTGTCTCCACAACTAAAGCCTCTCTCGCAATTTGTTCTGAAGCTTCAAACCACTCTACAGCAAAAGTGTACGTTCTTCGATAAAGGCCACACATTCCAATCACCATGGCTTGCTTATATGTAAGTTTTGTCTGATAGCTTGTAGTAATATTTAAATCTTGAAGTATTGTGGCCTATAATAAAGAATTATAAGTAAATGTTTTATAAAGTCGATTTTCATTGTTATCATTTTAAAGGAAATACCTTACTGGTGGCCACATGAACATTTTTTGAAACATCAGCAAGCCAGTTATGGATAGATACATGTCACGTGAGTCAGCCCAAAGTCCGTACATTCTTTTCCAATATACTTTTAAAATTCTTTTGGTAGCTGTTGTAGTTTAAAGATAAATAATGCAAAGTTACAACACTAAATTTGTAAACAATATTTGATTTTTAACTGGAATTCACTCACCTTTATCAGCATTGTTAAGGTATTTTAATCGATTAAACAATATTGGCGCTAAATTTGCAGCGTGTTTAGGGATCAACAGCTTTTTACAAAGAACTCTATTTTTCAAGTAGTGATCAATTAAACTTTTCTCAATGAGTACATATGTTAACTTTTTTCGCAAAATTAATGAAATACTTTCATCCCTAACAGCCCAAAAAATATATTCACGCATTGAGTGCATTGAGCCGTAGCGATTGAGAAGTCGATCTATTCTAGGAAAGATACCTGGCTGAGCTAGAAATTTCGTACTGGGATGTTGTTTCCGATAATTGTAAGATGATATTAATGGGCCAATGAAAATCGAAATTAAAAGAAAAACTCGAATCAATCTATTTTTAAACATGTTTTTCTCAGAAAGTACTAAATATAAACGACGTTTTCAGGTTGCAGAAACATTTTTTAAACATAATTTTGACTATATTGGTTACAAATCATTGTAATAAGTACATTTGAAGAAAACAATAGCATTCGAATAAAGTGAGAGAAAGAATGGGTAACAATGGTCAAAATTTGGGATGCTCTTGAAAACGAATGAATTGTTTCCACGTGAACGCATGAAACTTTGTTTATTAGGATTCTCGGAATCCTATTGAAAATGCAATGTACGTATAGTGTTCGTTGGTTCCGTGTGTCCGTCCGTCC
>JAQFZH010000829.1:0-26947 GCA_034695485.1 Entomobrya nivalis
TTTTTGACGAAAGAAATTAAATTCATAAACCAGGGAAAAGCGTTATTTTAGTTAGTACAATAATTTCCTGCCAAAAACAAACATACCTTCTAGAAGGACACGCAAAGATATTGGTTCCTTGAGGATAGTCCCTGATATGACACCAGGTAGCTAGTGACACCGTGAAAGTTTTTGAAGAAATGGGAAAATCTATATAGACAAGGAAAAATATAAAAGAATTAGTTATGAACCAAAAAACACATTTAAAAACATTGCTAGATATTTTTGTTTCAAAATTGGATATTTTTTGAAAAAAAAAATCCAGACAGCTGGTTAAAACAAAAAAATTGGTTCCACTGATAAAGACACTGCCTAAAGTTTTTTTGGAAACTAACCTAAACTCAATCACATATGATTTTATTTTTAATTCTCACCCAGAGGTCCCTTTTTTAGGTAAGTTGACCATAAACTTGACCAGACTTTACGAAGAGAAAAAGTGAAGAATTACAAATTGGAGTAAGGATATTTTTCGGTGAATGGCTAAATTTTAAACTTTCGCGGCTTGAACTTATCTCTATGTTTGTTTAAATGTGTTCATTAAACACAGAGCTTTATAAAGGTACGCTTTTCAGAATGACTCAGATGATGACTCAGATAAGACAGTGGTTTGCTCTCCAAAAACCAAAAGAGGTAAATAAATGCTGACCTTTCCATTAGAATTTTTATAGATAAGTGTATAATGGAATAGTAACCAATTTAGTAGTACGTTAAAAATATGTATCAGCTAATGTTCGTAGAAGGTCCGATTCCCCTACCAATACACTGCGTATACCATAATTTTCCTGGAAAAATCCCAGGAAAATCCCCCAGTTTAAAAATCCACTTATATAAAAAAATCTCAATTCAAATATTCATAAATTGGTAAGTATTATTTATATTTTCAGTTGCAATAACCTTGAACTAGCAAAGAAGTTAAGCTATAAAATACACATTGGGTTTTCGGTGTTAAAATTTTTATATTCGCCAGCACATGTAAAATAGTTGTTTTGGAGATTTGGTTCCTCTAGATCTACTGGTCAGAAAAAATAGTGTACGTGGTGAATGTAAATCAAAATATGCCCTTTTTTAAACTGCATTAGTACCAACAAGCTACCATCTCACAACTCGTATTAGCCAAATTAATTTTGATAAAAGGTTTATCCAGAAAGTCCGGTAAAATTCACGTTATTTTAAACATAAACTGGTCCTGGTTTGATCAATCTCGACACCTGCAACAAAAAACTTTGTGTTTGTGTTAAAGAAAGACTATAATTAGACTAAAAATGTTTTGGCTTCTTTATGGCTGTCCCGCCTTCGGAAAGATTTAGTTGTGGTAAAACCATACATAAAACGATTTTTGTAGGAAAATATTCCATTGCAGAGAATTTCAATGAATATACGGGATTTGTCATGTCAGGTGGATTTGAGCCTAGAAGCTTCAAACTTTAAAGCTTCGCAACGGCTGATAACCCAATCAAATGTTGATACGGAAGAAAAATAAAAGATAAGCATGTTACCTTTACGGTCGTATCACAAATTATTTATAATAGATATTTTCATGCAGGTAAACGTAAGTCTTTCATGATTTTGCAACAACAATACATTGCTAGTCATAAGCAAGGCATAACACATTTATTTTTATGATTATAAATGTTATTCATGCATTTGATCGGTCATGTCCCACCGTGTAATTGCATAGCTTCAGCAACTATACACAGACAAGGTAACTCAAAAAAATGCCGTTTGCAGATAAGAAATTGAATAGTCATTTCTTGGTATTTTTTTAATATTCCTTTGGTGTAGACAAATAAACAACATTACTCCAAGCATTTGAAAATTATTGTAAAGAAATTCATTTTAATGTTGGCGCGCCTAGTAGCTCACAATAGTTAGTAAACAAGCGTCCCAGATCAGATGAGCCTTTCAGAGCTAACCAATTCAATTGGGTATTTTCTAACAAATAAACCAACAAACTAAACGTCATGTAGCTCCTTATCGCAACTTGGTCATTATGCACTCGTGAAACTAAATACCAGCCTAATTTGTTTGATGGTTTGTTTTACGTAAACATGTTTCCAGAATCGTAATATACGAGTTGTAATGACCTAAAATTGAGTAATCACTTGCTAATAGGCGAGTGCCACTTTTTTGAGTTCCCATGTGAGATGAAATCGATATGAAAAAATAACTGGACTACTGACCATATGCCATCTCACCATTCACATAGAAATCACCGGAGCAATGTATATGTAACCACCCAACACTCAAAAGCACACATGCCGTGGCTACCTAATCTTTAGTGTATTCAATATTTACATTCCAAAGCAGTTCACACCGAGTATGCCCGGAGATCACAATGTATGAAACGTACTGATTACTTGTTTTTATTTTATTCTTTACTTTACTAACCAATAAAACTGGATATCCTAATTTTGTAAATGCAAATTGGAACACCACTTTTGGGAACATTTTACGCCAAAATATTTTTTATTGATGTAGCTTCATAATTATAACAATAACAATACATATCAGTGGAGGATCAGTAGCGTATTTACGCTACAATTGTAGCGTAAATACGCTACATTCTTTGTAGCATAAATACGCTACAAAAAATAATTTATCTATAAATGCAAAAATTGTAGCGTATATACGCTACAAAAATGAGTAAGTAAGCTTTAAAATATGATTTAAAACGTTGAAATTATGTAGTTAATTTTCCCCACGGTGAAAATTTCTAATTTTTTCACAGAAATTGTAAATCAAGTGGAACTTTAATAATATTGTCATTCAAAATACCCTAGGCAAACCCCGGACACAAGATAATTAAAAAACCTCATTTTTGACGTAAAAAACGTGATTTGAGAAATTAAAGGGTTTCACGGATGCGTAGTTAATTAAAAATTGACTCAAGCTTTCAAACTTTATTGTTCTTCTTCAGGAGTAATGTCACACAAAATAAAATTGTAAAAGGAAAAATAGAAGTACTACAATTATAGTAATTTTAGTGATAGCAATTTAAAAAGGCATATGCATCCAAGTTACAATAATAGTATCTATAACTTCAATTAGAGTTTAGGGGAAATTGTGAGGAGGAAGGTCGAGACGATGGGGTTAAGAACTTTGCCGTTGTTTTTGTTAATTTTTCTGATTTGGTCCACATTTTGAATATACAAACCCTCTTTACTAGTCCGATGATACATACGCGGTTCGACTATGCTATGTTAAAATATGCGTTGGAAATTCGTTTTTGTGTTCCATGACTGCTGTGGTGGAATTCTTGCGGAAATGAGATTGATGTGAAAAATGTGAAATGTGAAAAATGTGAAAAAACGTGGTTTTTTGGATTTCCTACGTTTAGATTTTGTCTAGGGTATTTTGAATGACCATATTAATAAAGTTCCACATGATTTACAATTTCTGTGAAAAAATTAGAAATTTTCACCGTGGGGAAAATTTACTACATAATTTCAAAGTTTTGAATCATATTTTAAAGCTTACTTACTCATTTTTGTAGCGTATATACGCTACAATTGTAGCGTATTTATGCTACAAAGAATGTAGCGTATTTATGCTACAATTGTAGCGTATTTATGCTACAAAGAATGTAGCGTATTTATGCTACAATTGTAGCGTAAATACGCTACTGATCCTCCACTGCATATACATGTTAATCCTTATGCAAAATAATGCTTTCAACGAGGTACACCCAAAATGCTTTTTAAATTAAAAATACATAAAACAAGTCGAGTCAAAATTGCAACACAATACACTTAGTCACCGAACGCATTGCCCGCGCTCTTATCAGTAGTTCCTGATAACCAAGTTACTTATTTATGAAGCCTAACAGTTACCATGTTTGTTGTCACTTGTTATCTACGTTGTCTATCAATCGGACAATCTGTATGCTTTTTCACAGAATTATTCGCTTGAACTACAAATAATTAATATTCCCGTCTTTACATTTACTAGTAATATTGGCAATCTGGGTGACAAAATGCTCCCGAATGCGCAACCTTATTAAGTGGTAGTCCCTGGTTGGAGTTGGTCCTGGCTTTTAATAGGTTTACATGAATTGTATATAAGCATCCCAAACTATTGTTCTAAGCTTTGTCGTTAAAAATCCCAATACTATGGACGGAGAATTTCCAGAGCAGTTCAAGTGTCCATTTTGCTTTGAAATTCATGAAAAGGAAATTTATCAGTGCAAAAATGGGCATATCTTATTTGATGTTTGTATTGCAAGTTTGGCCCTTTGTCCACTGTACAGAGTGGACTTGGGAACTTCCCGAATTAGAAGTAGACCCCTGGAGGAGCTTTTTGATTTGATGACGTTTAACTGGTCATACAAGAGTGATAGATGTCAAACCAAAGTCCCCAGGAAGGAAATTACAACTCATTTTAATGGCTGTTCATTCGGGTATTTAAAATATATTTGTACAAGTATTAAAAAATATTATAAATTATACTTAAAAAGCCATGCGTAAAAATTTGTAATAAATATTAAATATTTCAGAGGTAAACCAATACAGTTGTGTAAGTATTTATTTAGGTTATACTTGCAGCCACAATATCACCACAAAAAAACTAGCGGAGTTCCTGGAGCATTTTAAACAAGGGCATCAGTGCATATCCATTAATGAGTCCTTACTCCGGATCAATTTAAAGAATATCAAGAATGTGGACAGAAAACGGAAATGTATTTGGAAGCCTATTTTAGTCAACAAATTTAACAATCACTATCTTGTGATCATTTCCTCCTTGGGATCGAACATTTTGTATAATTGTGTTTCGTTGGGAGAGGAGATAAACGATCAAGTCCTAATAAATTTTTATTTGGTAGCGAAAAAGGATAAAGTAAGTAAATACTGTATCATATCCAAATATTTATACTTTTGCTCATGTTTTTTAGTTTTCTTACGAGAAATGCAAATATAGATATATTAATCTAAATGCATTCCAATTATTGCGGACATCCGTAATAATAGGAATGCATTTAGATTTTTACTGTAAAAATTATAAGTGACCTTGGAATTACTTGCTTTAGGGTTCCTTCTTGGACTGGACAACAAAGCCATTTCCACTTTCAGAAAGTGAGATATTGTTAAAGTCTCCTCCATTCCAGTTTTCTATTAGCTGTTTAGCTGAAAAATACATTGACAGAGAAGAACTGACACTTCTAGTCAGCATGACTGATGATAATTTCAGCATCGCAACTCAAAACAGGAAGCATGTAGTCTAAAATGCATTTACAATTGGACAATCGTACCAACTTGGGCCAGCTACTCAGCAAGCAGGCACTCAACCCGAGGAATTTGGTTTTGAGGAGATGGTAGCCGGAATGCAAGCTAAATTTAATCAAACTTTTGTTTTCAAAGCTTACTGCAACGTATGTGGAATCGATCCTCTATTTGGTCTGAGATTTAAGTGCCTTCAATGTCCCGATCTTGACATTTGCATTCAATGTGCTAAAAGAAAGGAACATTCGTTTCACCATTTTGCTGTTTTTTGTACAAATGTACGGGAGAATTCCCATCGGGCCAAATGTCAAATGTATAATATGACCTAAATTAATAAATCTTAATTAAAACGAATCTAAAATAATTTATTTGGCTAAATTTTCATGTTTCAGATCAGGAAGCTGGAAGCCGTTTGTAAACTTACCTCAACTCAACAGTATGAATTTAATATATAGTTTTATCAAATCTCAATACAATACAATTTTTGTTGATAATTTTTTTCCCATGAAAAGTGAATTGATATATGTTATCTGTTATTTTAAGGCAGTGGGGATTTTTATGGTTCATCATTGAATTATGCAATGGAATTGCGTTGCCAAAAATGTAGCAGCCAGCCAGACTACATATGCTTCCAATGCGGAGGTCCATATGGTCTATGCAAATTCTGCTTTGTTGCTGAGATGTACAAGCATAATAAAGAACATTTCTTTGCACTAACTCCAAATGATTCTGCGAGGGAGTTTGTGATTTATGTTTTACACAAGTGCAATATTTTGTCACGGTTAAACCATCAACTTTCGAGGTAATAACTAATTGTTTTACAACTAAATTTAATGTTTTTATTAAAAGCTTAGAAAAAGGGAACTGTAGTTACTCTAGAATTTATTATTTTAAGAATACTAATTCAGAAAAATTATGTTTCAATAAGTAGAAATGAAATGATATGTCATTTTACGGGCGTGTGCATAGGTACACAAACTGTATATCATTGGTGTATTTTGTTTTGGCCACGATAGTATTACAATATAACTCGCAGCATGAACAAAGTCTATATTTACGTTTTTGATGTTATCATATTATAATATACTATATAAATTAATATATCATAAAAAATAAAAAAACTACGATATGTTATTCGTTTTATATTAAAAAATTGACTTTCATTTAATATTGAAAATCTAATAATTAGGAAACAGTAATATGTAATATTTATTAAATTCTGTTCTCTATCAAAAAAAGTAGCCCAGAATAATTCTGTGTATACATATGAAACTTATATTTGATGTTATACATAAAAGTAAAATATAGCAAAAATTTCTTATTTAAATAGGTGAACTTTATTAAAGTTAAATAATATATAGAGAACAACTTTGAAGTTTACCAAAATTAATAAAAGATACAATGGAATTTCAGTTCAGTTATTCGATTTGTTTTTTCTATTAGAAGGTGCAAGTTTCCTGTAGTTACCTACCTGTTATGAAGAAAACGATTACTGTACTATATGAAATAAAATTGAGTTATTCTATGTATAGCTGTAAGAAAGGTTGTACAACCTTAACAGAAATTTTGTTAGCCAACTTCCGTTATTTGAATTTTTGTGTCATGGTTTCATTCATTCATTTAACTCTAGCAGATAAACACATTTGTTTGAAAACCTGATGACATGTTATATGAGGAGTGCTGAAAATAACTAGACACTTATGAGAACTCGAATAGTCTTCTGGTTTTAGATTTAACGCAAACCGTAGCAAGGTTGTATTAACGATGCAACTTAAATACATATTAATAATACATTTATAATTGTAATATTATTAAAACAAAGGGTAATAAAAGTATCATCATTACTAATAAATAGTATGGATTTATTTATTAAAATGAATTACTAAAGTAAGCTCAGCTGTTTACCAAACATTTTACTTAAGATCACATTCACATTCATCTGCTCTTCTCTGTAATGATTGCAGTTTATTAATGCAAAAAAATGCATTTTAAAATTTAATTTATAATCGTAACATTACCCAAAATCACAATAATCACGATGAGTGAACATTATCTTCTGTTCACTTTGGTTTTACATCCTTCCGATTTGAACGAACAGTTGAATTTCATCATGTAAAGGAGCTCTTCTAGTGCACAATTTCGTATATTTTTTTGTAGCTAAGCTTACCCTGCCCTGTGGACAAAGGCATAAACCCTGAACACAACTGTCACAAATTGTGCGTCCATTTTCACATTGATAAATTTGCTTTTCAGGAACGTCAAAACCAATAGGACATTTAAACTGCTCAGGAATTTCCGCATCAATTTTTTATTTCGTTAATATATTTATTTAAATTTGCTGAAGCCAATTTTTGTCGAGTGATCAAAGTATGGCATAATACTCTTTAATGACTTTAACCTTAGCAAAAAACAAATGATGTACCATGATTTTATCACATATACAATTTTTACAAGTGTCACATTTCAGAATTGCAGTTAAAAATGAACTGACAGAATCACAAATGTCAAATTATAAGACGTGTTAAGTAGCCAATTTCAATTTGTGCATATTTATTGTATTTATCAATACAGCTTTTCCTAAATTGGTTGAGTGTTTACTGTTTACGCATGCCACAATTTTTCTGGGCTTAAAATAAGATTTTGTTCTATGAAGTGATAAACTAACAGTAATATGGTATTCTGGAATACGTTCAGATTCAAAATGTTGAAGAGCTTTCTTGGTATATGCAATGTTGATATTCATATGTGAACCAACTATGGTCTAAGTATATGTATTCTCAAAAAAAATATCAGATATGTATTTAAGATTTAAATGTTCTCAAGCTTCAGATTGTAAGGCGACGTATATAGAAGTTTATATACTGTCAAAACGTGACAAAAACTAATTTATTTAGTAATACCTGACAATTTTTTAACTAACTAAATTGACTAACATTTGTTTATTTTGTATTCGAAAAAAGCCATCGATGCATCATTTATTTTATTAGTGTTTGCTTTTTGTTGCTCTTCATTGAAGTTAAATCACAAGAAATAATTCACATATTTTATCTATCTCACATCAAAAACTGATAATCTGTCTAATTTTATCGCAAAACAATAAATTTATACATACGTTCAACAATCATTTGACATGCATGCACCTACGTCTATCTGTAAAATGTACAACCAAAGTAATATAATTTATAAGCATACAATGCAAATATTGGCATGAAGCATGAATAAGTAATGCATGTTCTAAGTCAGTTACGTTCAGAAATTATATGAGATTTTAATGCCGATCTAATCTTTACATTTATCAACTTGTTTATGATATTTTTTTATAATATACTTTTAAAATTGGAATTACGTAACAATATATATACTTATTGACAAACTAACAAGTTTAAATATGACATACATACAATTGAAGGTTAACCGAGAGTATTATAAATTTAATGTACAATCTGCCTGCAAAGCTAAAATATAAGTCTGCACAAGGTTTTACAGGGAAATATATTCTGTTCATTTGGTCGTGATCGTTTACGAATTATATATGTAATTAAAGTAAGTCATAATTAATATATTCATCAGTCATATTGCTTTATATATCGTATCTGACCTGCAAAATATTTACCGTTATCAGTAAAACTGATAAAGTTTAATTGCTTCAATTTTTTCCTACTCTACAAAATCAATAGTTTTACAGTAATCAATGCCACCAGTGCCTTTTTTGCAGTCAAATTTCTCAAACTGCCAAATTAAGAATTCCATCTTCTATTTCAACATTGGTTACCCTCTGGCGAAGACGTCCAGCTTATTGTCCAAAGCCAAGATGCCTGTTGTTACACTAACGTACATTTTAAGATTTCTTATATAATACAGCGTTAATATATTTATTGATTGATTTAATTGATTTTATATTTCATGGTGCTATTATTCATGTAAAAAAAACAGATTATCATGGCATGTACGTTCATCCGGTTGGCGGATTGAAGTTTGTGGATGCGAGCAATCAAGCATAAGTATGGCATACTTAGGGTTCTATCGAGTGGGTGACGTCCCCAACAATGCTGACAAATGGGTGATTAAACCCATGGAAATACACGAAGTTACCAAAAGAAATATCGCGTCAGAACACCGGCCTCCAATGCATTACGTTACCATCGCGCTCGGACACTTGGAGGAGAAGGGATACAAAGTTTTGACACATCAAATGTCGCATGGAGAGAATAAAATGTTTTTTTTCTATGTATACATTAACTAAACAGTGATACATTGAAAGGTACTTATGTTACTTTGTCTTGTAAACCATTTAGTGTAACTATTTCATTCTACTGAATTTCATTCGGGAGCGTTTCAACTTTATATAATAGTGTAAATAATTAACACATTGCCTTGGATTATTCCTACCATTGTACAATTCGTATTTTTTTCGAAAACGCATCGATGATATTATATATTATCATCGGCAATATAATAACCTAAAACTTTTGTGAATTTGTACTTAAATAAAAAAGAAAGTTTGTTTTGAGGTATCCGGTATTATTTTAAAAGACAAGAAAAGTCTTTGCGCTCCTTTTTATAAATATAAATTGTTAAAAGAAATTATTGTACTTTGTATATGAAATATATTTGCTTAGTAGTGAACAATCTGTATTTTTCATAAGAACAAATAAAACATTTCAACTGTTTTGTGGGGATTAAATGTGGAATTTATTTTAAGACAGTTACTTCTTTTTAAATTATATTTGGTTAAGTTCGTAATCCAATGATGAGTCATTGTTTGTTCAAGTGTACTGACACTGACGTCTGTCCAGTACACTAATACGTTTACGTGAGCAAACCGAATAAGTCATGGGGAAAAGCATAAATTTTAAAGTGTAAAAATTTTGATGGGGAAATTTAGGTGCATCTTTTTATCCCAATTTTCTAGTGAGGCATTTCTACACTTACATCTTCAATATACAATTATTGTACTCATACACAATGAGGATGATGATGTATGATGCAATTAAGTTTCACACCAGTAAAATATGATTTTTTATGGATATCACTCAATGAATGGAGAGATTGTTTGTGATGATGAGTGTATTTATGATAACGCTTAATGATTGATAAGCAAAAAAACACAATACATATTGCATCCTCACATTGACTTGAGTAAAACATAGTGGACCAAATATTAATAGATTAAATTATTTCACAAATTAGTTTAAATACCGGTGCATTGCTTTCTCCTGGTTTTTGAAAGCAAAGTGTGCAAACATATTGTCAAATCAAAATGCAAAATTTCAAAAGTAACATAAATAAATCGATGACTACAAAAACTTTACTTGTCCAATACTTCATCTTGATTGGTTTTTATCCCTGTTGGAATCCTATGACATCGACGCCTTCGGTGGTCATAAAACTGCCCATGTCCACATTTCCTCTTGTGTGATTTAGGAACGCTCTTAAATATTACAAGTAGAATATATTATCAACAATACCATTAACAATTTGATAAGTACTCCAATTAGTATTTTTTTACCTGCGGACCTCTAACACCTGCCCTTCTAAAATCCCTTTGGTACTCCAACCCATTATTAGAATATTCGTCGGCTGATACATGTATCCAAATGAACCCAACGAAAATAATAAATAATAACAAAAAATTACTCATATTTCTGAGTGTTTTTAAAATTTAGGAATATTTTATTGTACATAAGTAACTTCAACCTTAACAAAAAATGTAAATTGGCGAAGAAATGTCAGTTGGTTCGACGAAAAATCCTTCAGCTGGGCTTTACCATAGGCAGTATTGTAACCACAAGTAGTTTTACATAAGAAGCGATGAAAACGGAAAACCTTTTTTAATTACTTTTTGTAACCGCATAATTTAAAGTAATGATATATCATTTTTGATTAGCAGGAATGGTAAAATGTCATTTACTACAATTTTATGCAATTCAAACCAAATTTAAATATTTTGCATGGATGCAAATTGTAATTAAAACAAGTGTAAATGTGTACGTATTGTGGTCAATATGTTTAACTTTTATTTCTAAATATTGTTTTTTGACAGCAAATAAAACTATTTTCCTCCACATCGCCTCCATTTACTCGGTCTACAACCTCCTCCTCTGGATGGCACGTTCTAAGTAGTCACATCATTTAAAATAACCATTATGTAAACTTTATAATTGAAGATTTATTGAACTTAAAAATTGTAATCAGACAAGCTTACATACCACTGGTCCAAAATTATTACGAGATGGATGCCTTGACCAATTCCATGTTTTCCGCAATATTCGCTTATCCAATTCTTTATTATCATATTGACCGAACTGATGATATGAAGATACTTCAAACAAGTGTACATGAATAAGTGTAACAAATAATGTAACGAAAATATAGTAAGTCTTCATTTTATCGCTTGCAGTAAAAATGAATAAGTTTCATGTAAAAACTTCTAAATTGGTTTTTGGGAGTTGACTGTCGTTCTGCTTCAAATTTATATGAGTGTTTGAGTTGTGTCAATGAACAGAATAAAATCATTAACGGATGCAATGTAGCCACAACTTGTGGTTAACACATGAACTGTTTTATTTTAATTGAATTGGATTTATTGACTTTTAAAACAACACGTCGCTATACAATACAACAAGCATATAATTTTTAACACTTTAAGTTAAGAAAAATACACAAAAATGTTTTGAGGTAAACATGTTTTGGTTAAAGAGTAAACATTTAAGCTTACAACGCAAACTTTAGTGAACATTTCTATAACAGTTTTAAATCTATCCATACACACATTAATGCATGTTCATGTAAATACCATAAATATATGTCAATGAAATTATTGTGCCGTACTACATCAGCTTTAAGATACGTAGGAAAAAAATTAATAATATTTTATTTATGAAATTTAGACAACAATTTTTTTAATTAGTTAAAGTCTGACAATGTGATTTTCTCCACCTCGTCTCCAACGATTGCATGGTCATCCTCAGGTTGCTATATGCTTGTTTGTAATAAAATGAAAATACATTGTACATACCACTTGATAATTTTAACTTAAAGATGCGTTTTTCTTTAAAATTTAGCAAATTATTCATTAGAATATTTTGACATACCACTGGCCCAAAGTTTTCATTAGTAGCACGAAAATCCCTCACTGCATTCCATTATTCTTGAATAGATTTCCGATTGAAATAATTCGAGTCATGCTTACTAAATCCAGTGTTTAACGAAATAAGGTTTAAAAACAGAAAAAGGGCAAAAACTACTATTTTAATTGTACAAGCCATTATTTTAACTTTTCTGACTTTAATTTTATGTATAAATATTTCGTGTGAAGTAAATAGATAAAATTTAAATATAAGAAATTGTTTGACTGACTGATGCAAGGTACCAACAGCCGAATTATCAGAGTTCATGTCATTAAACAAAATATAGTATGCATACATTTTCATTAGGAACTTATAAACCACATTCGCATACCAAAATTGGTAGATAAAACCAATTAAATCAAAATAAGTCAAAACAGGAGACAACTTATAAAAGCAGTAATAAATACGTTTTTCTCCTAAATTAATAAATACAAATTGGATTTTTAAGTAATACAACATAATTATCTTAGCAAATCCTCATTATTTCTTTTTTAAATGTGTCGTTAGTAATCAACAATCTTTAATTTAGTTTTGCATTGTTTTTTCTTCTCACAATACTGATTTGGACCACAAATTTGTTTACTGTTGTCAACCAAACCAAAACGATTAATGAATTAATAAACTGATTAATAATTTCATTACAATTGAAAATTATCTATAAATCTTCGAAACTTTATTCATTTGCATAAAAATAAGGGATATCAAACAATGCTATGTTTAGTTATTAAACGAATTGACTTACACATTACTATTACTAGTTTACATATTTCTGGTTTTAAATTAAGCGTTCATTAAATATATGTTTACTGCACTTATAAAAGTAATACGTGCAAACATTATGCGATTTTTTTACTAAATCGATGACTAGGAAAACTTCATCTTGATTTCCTTTTATTCCTGTGGAATTCCTATGACATCGACGTCATATGTGGTCATAAAACTGCCAATGTTCACATTTCCTCTTGAATGTTTTAGGAACACTCTTTAAATAAAACACATAAAATAATAACAATAGTAATAAAAAATCTAACAGAAGTAATTCAATCTTCTTACCTGTGCACCTCTAACACGTGCCCTTCTAAAGTTCCTCTGATAGTCCAAATCATTATTACAGGCTACTATAAAAAATATCATGTAACCAACGTGATTGAACAATAACTTTTTCATGTCTAATTTTAGGTGAACATTGTCTATGCCGTAATGCAAATGAATTTCTAACGTCGTAACATTTAAATGGAAGGAAAGAATAGAATGTGGTTTAAAATACACGTTTGACTGCTGAGAAGGCTGGGTTATGGTTGTCAAAGTAAAAAATGCAAATAATAGTCTTCGAATTCTTTTTAATTGGTTTGCTATTAAATATTTCTGTAGCGCACCGGATTTCGCAAAATAATACTTTTAAACGTTACTTTACTTATGAGCGTTTATTTAGTTAAGAATTGTAAACTTATTGAATTTTCTCATTGAAATACTAATAAATAAAATGATATGAAAACTTATTGATGATGATAATATATTTATATATATGTGTGTTTGATTGGCAAACTTCAGCATTCCCCAATTTACAAATTTGAGTTCAAATGTGATAAGTTGAAGAAAAGGTGATAAGTTGATATTCTTCAATGGTCAATTTTAATAATAACATTGAAAAATATAAGCTTTCATCCTCGGCAATTCCCAACCTTTACCCTTCGTCATCAGACAAGCCATCTCAGGGGAAGAAAACTACAAGAATGGTTGACTTGTACAGCTTTTACTTATACTGTACAATTGTTGAGTATAAACTGTCATGGGACAAGAACCGAGATCAGCTAAAAACGCATCGCATCTTCTCAATTTGAGCTGATCTGTTTATGATGTAGGCGCGCAGCAGATTATTTAAAATCTTGCAAAAGCCAATGCACAAGGCGAAAATCTAGAGCACACTGCCGGGGGAAATGTATAGTGCATTGTTTCAGTTTCAAGCTGTGGAACGTGATTGCGACTTATGGTCATTGTGAAGTTAACAAAAGATTTAGGAAGCATAGTTCACCTTAATATGACATTGTCATTTGAAATTTTGTCTCAGTCTTAGTTATTATCTCATCTTGTATACTACCCTTAGTTGAACTCCACCGATTTACTTGGCCTGTGGTCAACTTCATTCACTTGTTGGATAAGTGATGCTGTTCATTCAGGAAAATATATAGTAAGTTAATTAACAAATATTTCAAGTCGATTAAGTTAAAGTTTAGTAAATAGTAGAATGAAATCATCGGGTTGTGACATTAGAAATTAATCACGACATTTTGGTTTGGTTAATTTGCAGATTCTACAATAAACCTCCTGATAGCCCGATAAGCCTAATCTCTTACAGTTCCAGTTTAGGAATTTAGTTGGTAGGTAACTATCATTATAGTATTGGTCTTATTAATTAGAATTAATGTGGCTTCAGAAAGGTTTAATTTCGTGCTAAATACAGAATGGTTTGGTTTCATAGGTCTGTCTCAGTCACCTCCACCATTGAGAGATAACCGTTGATTCTAGGAATAATTGAGGTAATTAGGTGATTTATCATGATTAAAATGTTGCTTGTCAATTACGTGTTGAATTTAATTACAGTTAAAGTAATATTTAAATTCTCGTTTATTTTTCGTAGTAACTTCCGATTCTCATATTCAGTAGGAAGGAAGTCAAGGACAAGAGTGTGGCACATAAAATTGTGGTACGTAGTACAGTTGTAGCGTTTCCACTTTAACTATCTAGATATCAGTGGTTATAGTTTAAACTAATTACTGGTTGTTCCCTAACTTTGTTTAGCCACCTTTACCGTGTGTGAAGTCGAGCGTAGCAAGTTTCCGGTTGCGTTAGTTCGTGCCCATCTCCCAGTCAAGTCCCAGTTCAAGTCATCACATCAATCTCTCTGTTGTGGATTATATTCATTAAGTCAAGAAGGTGCAAATTAAATGCGATTATGGTGTAAGTTCGGATAACTGTCTACTCCACCGCTTCGTACACTCCACGGTTAATCTCTCAAGCCACAAGGTGGTGATTCCGTGGATGTTGTAATCATAATTTTGGGTGGGTTAGGATGGGATTATAGTAGAATGATCTACGTTAGATTTCATGAACAGTAGTTAATTTTAAGTGAAGGTTTGGACACTTCCGTCAGTAAAATATACATGTGCAGATGACGTTTAATGTCACTCACGTAATTCGAAGTATTGCCCAAATTGAGTAAGGTTGATAGTTTAATTTAGTTTTAAAATCATATACAAAGTATTTAAATGTTGATTACTAATTAAGAATAATTTCCATTAGCTTATAAAATATGTAATTAAGATAAGCTAGTGTAGTAGAGCTCTACAAGAAGTTAAGTCTTTTATGATAAGGATGTAGTATAATGATAGTGTGTCAGTTATGCAATTAATCTATTTGTGAATGTTGTAATTACGATTTCCAATGATTTATTCTTTAACTAAGCTGATATTTAGAATAAATGTTTAAACATTCAGATTACTATAAAACTATTGTTCGTATGTAATTTACTTCTGGAACTAGCGCATGCATGTACTTTATTCGTCAAAGGGTTAAATCTTATTCGCAATTTATATTACATGTTACTCAACGTGTAAAGCCCCGTTATCCCTATCGTAGTGAATGGCATTTGTGCACAGGGATCTTTAATGCTTTGTTATCCGTTTTAATGATCGTTACCCCTTGTAATTCGATCTTTTTATCCAATCCAGTCAGATCGTTATGAATTCAAATGAGATACATTGTCATTCCACTACAAAACCTTTTTAATTCCCGCCATCAAGCTGGTGCAACAGTAGTTTTCTCCACGAATTTCTCTGATGTAACTCATAAATGAAAATGTTTAATAATTTTTGTTAGGCTTTATCAACAAATTATCAAAGTCAATTCTTGGTAAAAAAGTCTTTTATTTGGCAAAATATGTATACATATATGCTTTGTCTTTATTCAAACATGAAATGATATACAGAATGTAAGAAAAAAGTTGAATATACGTTTGCTGCAATAACAAAAATGCAATTCAAACTATATCTTAAAATCTATATTAAATATATTTAATGACCCTTATAAAAGTTAGCAGCACTTTGTTATCCTGCTGATAATATTGATGTCCCAAATTATTTAAACTAAATTAAAATCAATAATTAGTTTTTAAGGAAAAGTCTTTTCTTTAAACTAATGAGATAAAACACTATATGAGAAGCAAATTTATTGCATTTTGAAAAATATTATCACATATGAGTCACATATCACAACTAAATTCTACTCTCCTCTTTGCCGGCTAATTTCTACCTGTAAATATACTCTCGGACTAACGTGATGTTAGCCTTACACAAAGGAAAAAATTAGAAATTGACAACAACTTGTTTTTTTCTTGGTTAGATGTACATTTTTAATTACTACATGTTAAAAATCAATTTTGATCATATAGGACATGAAAAGTACCCTGTTGTATTCTGTTTTTCCTATTTTTTCCATGTAATATTGTGATATCAAAATAAGTTTTATGCTACGTCTTAATAATAGTATGAGCAAGAACTTTGAAAAAATGTGCACGTTGTCATTTATTGCGTCTATTTGAAAATGTCATTCTTACATTTTGTTTTAAACTGGAAATTCTAGTTTCTACATTAATTTCGATCATGATAGGCATTCCAATGATTTTGACCCCTGTTACATGATCAGCTGAGTTGCAAGGCATCTTCTAAACTTATCGAGATTGCGCATACTAACGAGTTAATCTCATGTTTAATCATTGTTGGGTTTGGTAACGCCTGCAATACCTAAGCCAGACCAAAATCTTAGCTTCTAAGCAATGCAAAAAAGCTGAATGTATGAAAACAAAAATACAGCTTCAACCGACCGTCGAGCGTTAACGTAATGAAACGTATGGACAAGTAATTTAAAGATACCATTGTCCGAGATACATATTTACAAAGCATAAAATATTTCAGACAGAAAAATTATTTGAATTTAATTCATCTCTGGAGCCTTTTTACCACCGGTTTAACCTTATATTATTTTTGAAGTACCTTTAAACTTAATTTATTTCATATTTGCGAACATACTTGCAATACAATTATTATACGTTAGTCAGTAGAAAAAAGCATTCAGGGTGGATTTTGCATTGAAAAAGCTTTAAAAACAACTAAAAATATCTTGTTTTTCACAAATTGATTTAACCCACTAGAGTTTCGATTTCAGCATATGTCAGCTTAGTCTTGGAACCGAGCTAAATAAGGAATCAACCGATGTTTCAAAGCTACATATTTTTGATATTTGATACATTAAAAATCCTACTCAAGCTGATACTGCTAAACAACAGGCAAAGCTAACACTTAAGATTGCCGTTTTCAAAATGTCATTTACAAAAGCCGCATTCAAATCTCACGCCGTAGTGCAAAAACTAATTCCATTGCCATATTTTGCTGACCAATCATCGTATGAACTTATTTCAAGTAAGCGGTACACCAGTTCCTATCATCGAGTGCTTCGGACAATCATTTTGTCAAACTACTCAATCTATCCGATTTACTATGTTGGATATTTTGCAAATTTACTCCTTTGTTCGAGCTCCCTTCAAAGTAATTCTGTACAAGAATTACTGTTCAACGGCATGTGCTTATGTTTGGACATGATATTCGTTTGGACAGTAACAAATATTATCCTACAACATGAAATTGTCCAATATATGCTTACTCAAGCTTGTTGTCTGGTAATTTTTGATACACCTGCGGGAGTTGAAAAACTTGAGAAAAGCTTTCTAAGTATTAAATTTGGAGGGAAAACCGTTGAAGAAATATCTTTTTCTTGTATGGTAGGCGGAATTCCTTTTACATTTGTTAGCATGTGTATGCTTCCGTTTGTTGTTCCATTTCATCCATTATGTATATGCTTTGGGAACAGCATATGGGTCAAAATGGTTGCTTCTTTCCACACAGGAATAATTTTTGGATACATTATTTGGTACATAATATCCGGTTTGCAGATTTCCATTTCAGTTTTGGAGCTGGCGCAAATTTACAACAGCGAGTTGATCGTCGACACAGAATGTGTTTCACAACTTTCCTTTCATACTTTTCGTAAATGCTATCTCAAATTCCGAAAAATTCACATTTTAACGACTATAGCGAATCAAGGAATTGAGCTCATTGCACTTGTATTTATTTATGTTGGGGTGGCATGTGGATCGGTATGTACATATGCAACATTAACAATGTGGGCCAACTTTCCAATTCTATTATATCTCGCATTTCCTATTTTAACAATACATATTTTTGCTCTTATTATTTTATTTACTAACTATGCTGATATGTTTAGCAGAAGCATACTAAAATTTGTGCAATTTTGGAAAAGGTACTGTAGTAAAAAACAAGAGTGGAGAATGCTCCGCAGTTGCCCATGGTTTGGATTAAAAGCAGGTACATATGGAATCCTAACGGCCGAGACTGGACTTCAATTGTGCGACGACATTCTCAACAATACTGTATCATTGTTAATGTGTTTGTAATGTCATATTTGCATTAAGGACAACCCAGCTGCAGATCACGGTATACGCAGGAATAATAATGACTGTTTAATTTAAAAATCACACCTACACATATTTTGTTGAGCAAAATAATATTACGGTTTATTGTTCTAATCACGAACGTTGATTTATAAGAAAGTTGTTAACTAGTTAAATTGGCTCCTTGCCATATTACACATTATTACGGAAATAAGAATTTTACATTAACTAAGTATGTATGGAAACGAACCATTTACTTTATTTTTTAAATGCTGCGACGAATACAATGAAATAAAATAACCTGCGGATTTACTTCTTGCAGACCCGAACAATCTTTTTTTTGCTAACATGCATACATTTATTTACGAATAAACAGTTCAGTTTCCAGTTTCAGATCATATTTTACAACAATCATAATCGAAATATGGTTGGTGGAATCCCTTTTGGATTAGTTAGCATGGGCATGGTTCCATTTTTTGTTCCGTTTCATCCATTTTTGGTGTTGTTTGGTAACAACATATGGATAAAAACTGTAACATCTTTACACAATGGAATTATTTCTGGATACATCATTTGGTACATAATATCCGGTTTGCAGATTAGCATTTCGGTTTTGGAGCTTGGCCGAATTTACTCAGGCGAGTTGGTCGTTGATGCAGCCATTTTGGAAAATGGTTCACAAAATAGATTCCGTAAATATTATCTAAAGTTCAGAAAAATGCAAATTATTGCAACTATAGCAAATCATGTCATTGCTCATGTTGCAGTATTATTAATTTATATTGGGGTGGCATGTGCATCTGTATGCACGCATGCAACATTAACAATGTGGGGTAGCTTTCAAATTATGTTGTATCTTCTTTTTCCTATTTTGTCAGTTCATATTTTTGGTCTGGCTATATTATTCAGTAAGTACGCTGATACATCGGGTAGCAACATTCGCAAAGTTTTACATTTTTGGAAGATGCACTGCAGTAGAAAGCAAGAGCGGAAAATGCTCCGCAGTTGCCCATGGTTTGGTTTAAAAGCAGGCACGTATGTAATTATAACTGCCGAGACTGGACTTCAGTGGTGTGACGATATTCTCAACAATACTGTTACATTACTAATGTGTTTATAGTTTGATGATGAAATAGGTGTAAAAAAGCAATGGGAACAACATCAGGAACTTTCTGCAGTAAAAAATATTGCGACTGATTTCGCATTTCCTAGAGTTCTCTTTAAGAACCATTATTCAAATGCTCTCTATGTCTGTGGACCCCGTCCAAACGTTCGTATTTTATTATATTTTTTTCATTTGCATCTTCAGGTTGACAAAATACTAAATATGAAAAATTAAGATTATAATGTATTTAATTATTTATAAATATTTTAATATCAATGATAAAATTGTTGTACTGTTAAGACTAAAATAAATATTTTAAATATATTAACGAACATAGCAAAATGTGTTTCATGTGAATTTAAATTGATGATCCGTCGTTTTAGTTTACGTTTTTATGAATGGATGTGGAATTTTTAATTTATTTAGCCTAATAAAACCCAACCAACCATTTCCTTTATTTTACATCTAAATGTGGACTATACATAGTCCGTTTCATAATTCCGTAGCCAAATATAAAATGTGATATCTAAGCAGTGAGTTGATGCATAGACCTGATGAAGATATGATAAGAAAGCCAATGTTCTAACTTAAAAATGCCCTGGAAGAATTTTGTCCAGCTCGATCTACGTAAGAGTTGCGCGGCGAAAGATAATTCAGTCAAAAACTGGATTTTTGGGACATTTTTCGTAATCAAAATTTCAAATCGGCATAACTCATTTAATTAAAAGTAAAATGTCCTAATTTTGGTTCTAAATTTATCAAATTGAACGGACAATTCAATTATATCTACTGTTTGGTCTGGAAAGCGAAAAATCTCGAAACTGCTGGGGGCATGATTTTCATCAAAATCTGATTTTGTGCTTTTGCGTTTCAAGGGAGGCCAACTTTGAGTAATTAAGCTGGCATATCGTCAAAAATGGTTTCAGAGATAATCTAAAGTACTCAAATTATTGCTTGCATCACGCTTTACTTTCAATGCTATTTGGATATTTCTGCACCTGTTGTCCTTCCCCAGCATCTCATATAGTATTCCAACTTTTTTGGTAATTTTGGCAAATTGACGATCGTTCTTACAAGTCTTCTGTTCGGTACAAGTTTTGTCAACAGGAAACCTTTGATAAGCCAACAAAGTACAATACAGTTGTAAAATGACTTTCTTTTATAATTGGAGTTTAACATCTTTTTGGTTTAGGAGCTGACACTAATGAACCGAAATACATAAATGCTAATGCTTGGGCATATTCTTAAGTTAGAACTTTGGAAATCCTATGATATCAACATCTGGCCTATTCAACTTCTACTGCTTAGATATCACAATTTCAACTTGGCTACGGAATTATGAAACGCACTATGTAAAGTAGAATATTTGTTGTAAATATTTAATGACTGCTGACCCAAGCAAATATAAAATATCTCCCTAAAATGCATACATATAATTGCAAATAAGCACTATTTCAGAATTAACCATTTTATTGTCTGAACAAACTACAAATTGTTGACACAGTTGAATAATTTGATAATGTTACTGTAATATATGATCACTATATTGTAATGTTTAAGTTTTTTTTACAATGAAGACTTCTGCAAATATAATTACGGAGATTCTAAATCCTCATAATTGTCAAAAACATAGCGCGTTTAATAATTCCGTAGCCACGTTCAAATTGTGATATCTACGCAGTTAGTTGATGAATTGGCTATATATTTCCGATATCTAATAATATAAGTAATAAATGGAATAAGCCATGAGCCCTTAATACTTTGCATAGATGGAGAAATAGTTATTATTTAGTTGTGCTAAAACATTATCTGCGTAGGAAACACAGTGAATGCCAAATCCAACCTGACCAAAATTGGAGTATATTTATAAGTCAAAGCGTATTAAATCATGAACAGCACATTCACGATTGTGGCATGTGAACTGTTTTTATGTTTCCACATGTTACGAGGCGATGCACGTAGCGTCTTTTCTTCAAATAACTTTTCAAGGCGGTACTATTGTATTAGTTTGTCTCCAGAATTTTGATTTACGTCTTTTTAACATACAAACACATTTGCTCTCATTTAGTATCTAAGTTATCGAAATTGACAGTCTACTGAATCTACAAATATTTGGTTAGAACGGAATACCAACGTTTCGCATAAAAAAGTTCTTGTAGGGCTTTTAACTATTACAAAGGTGCACAGGTTTGTCAATTTTTCCCAATTGAGAAAAATGTCATGGTATTCCTTTAAAAATAAGTTAATATAAAAATAAACCAATGGAGGTTAGTACAAAAACGGCATAACATAGCCCAAAGTGCAATGTGACAATATTATTAACAATACTGTAACATTTTAATTGTGACTTTTAATGTAAACCTGTTTTGTATATTTGAGCCATTTATAACTCATGACTTTTTTCTTTAACATTTTCCCACTGAGAGCTTTCAATGAAATCAGAAATAATTTGATCGACAAAACAGTATCAGCTGATCACATGCAATATGAGCTAAAAACGCTGTTTGCAGTGGCAATTAAGAATTTCAAAAAATAACACAAGGATAATATGATTGACTGAAACACTGACTGGATTCATTGCTCATTGCCAGGTTGGAGGTAAAAAAGATACTCCACCCACACTTGTCAGAAATAAATACGCGGAAAAGCTGTCGAAAGCCATTTTAGGCAACAAAGTTAATTTAAACATTGCGACAAGGCATCAAGATTTAACTATTTTTTTTGGAATTCTCTCCATCTCATACACCACCATCATCTGCCAACGTTGGAAACCTACTATCACCTCCATTACAACCACAAACTCCTTTTCCATCAACACTTACGCAGCCGCAACCTCCTCTGCCACTTGCAAGCACTCACAAACCTGGAAAAAGCATCTAAACCACCTCATCGTTCGGGAGTTGGGGACTACATGTCCATATTTACAGTAAAAAACCTTCCAGAAAAGAGCACCCAGAAATTATGTTGAGGAGAGGATTAGCTCCGACCATCCTCAATTATTAACCAAATGCAGCTTGCCAACACAATTCAGTTACTCATTCCACCAATATAAAGTCTAAATGTAATCGTAAGTTTACTAATTCTAAGATAAATTTCCCCGATCATCATAAATTGTCCAGAAAAACAAAATTTCGATTAAGAAAGTTGTATCATTAAATGAAAAAATTAAAATCATGTGTACATAGATTATCTTAAATTCCAACAGCAATTACTTGTTTTTCCTTGGGTTTAAATTTAATTTTAATGTCATGCCAGATTGTTCAAAAATACAGGCTAGTATTCAAGAAGGTATAAGAGAATTTGCATGGAAAATATTCTTCTTAAATAAGGGTGAAAACAATGAATTACCTTGATTAATTTAAACACAATAACATTGTTAAAGTATTTTGAATAATATCATCACACATTTGAAACCCAGTTTCCGCTGTTATAATTCCATATGTGCCTGCCTTAATACCAACATATGGACAACTTCGAAGCAGACGACGCTCTAGCTTTTTAATACAGTACGTTTTCCAAAAACCTAATTTTTTTTGAATATTATGACTCATAATATCCGCATACTTATGCCGTAGAATCACGAATGTAAAGGTATATACCGTTATAACTGGAAAAATCATATATATTAAAAGTGGAACTCTACCCCACATTTTTAATGTCGCATATAAGCATACAGAAGCACATGACACGCCCCCATAAATAAAAACTAGTGCAATATAAATGACTATTTGATTAGTTATGGTGACTAAAACCTGTAGTTTCCTGTATCTTCCATAACGCTTCAAAAACATCATTTGTGTAACACACTGTGACATGTGGTTTGACAACTAGTTCACTGGTGTAAATTCGTATCAGCTCGAATACCGAGGTGGATATCTGAATGCCTGATACTAAATACCAAATAATGTATCCCCACAGTATTCCAAGATGTAAAGAGCTCACAATTTTCACAGCTAAGCTATTTCCAAAGCACACTCGTAGTGGTAGGAATGCCCATTCAAACGGAAATATAAACATTGAAAGGGACGTGAAAGGAATAACAAGGACCATACAGTGTACTAAAATCACCTCCAAAGTACATTTTCCAATTTTGATACCCAGAAGACCGTTTTGAATTGCAGAAGAACCGTGGGATGTATCGAAAAGTACTAGTTTGCAAGATTCTGAGACAATATACATTACATATGCTTTCATTGTAATGGTTACTATAATTGCAGAACCAATAAGAATGCTTAAACAGAGACGCATGGCGTAAATCATAAGTTTGTCCAGATTATGCTTGAAAAGGGAATTCCAATCGTTTAGCAAATACCATAAGTAGACAACGTCAAAAAATACATAGCATGCAAAAATTGTCAAAATTGTTCCACGAAAGTTTGTATGATACACATTATTGTAGAGCAAACTTGGAATTAGCTTAAATGACAGTTTATCTGCAAAATATGGTAATGGAATGAATTTTTGGACAGTGGAGTGAGTATTAAACATAGCTTTTGTGAACGACATGATTGTAATCCTTAATTGTTATGGAGATATTTAAGATCAATATGACTTTCAGAACTTATAATTTTTATCAAAAAAGTCCGTAAAGTATTGCTTAGAGTGGCCACGTTCTAATCGGAAATGAAGGTAGTTGCAAGATACTCAAATATTCATACAATGAACAAATATTCTATGTAATACAAAGAACCTAAGGATGTTTGATATATAAATATCATAAAAAGTGTTTGAATTAAATGTTTAACTTTAAAACCAAGAATATTTTCCTCATTTTCTCCCAAAGAACATTAATACTGCTTAAGTTAAATTGACAAATATACTCAAATATTCTTGCAACTCAGACTCTAATTCACTTGTAAAACAATTTGTCTGAAAATTTGGTAGCAAAATATTTTTTTTGCTGCGTCAAAGTTAAACGAGGCTACAGTGTACAGCAAGAAGATCCAAAAATTTAGTTTAGTTTTTTTGAAAAGTTTTAGAGCGAATTGTTTTATTGTTTTTCTAACATTTAGAAAAATATTTGCTTAGGTCAAGTAGCAGTCCAATACACGACTACATTGACTTATCATTAATTAGACCACACGCCATGATTAAAATTCCGATACCAAAATATCGTTTTTTGACTTCGTTATAAGACTTTAAAAATACATAGTTGATTCATATTTTATCGAAGTCATCAATCGTTCAATTCCAATTTATATTTTTCTGGATTTCTTTATTTATTATAAAATTGTATTAGACAGCTTGAACACGCTAAGTATTAAATTAAAATGCTTCGCTAGGCCTCACATTTAAATTTAACTTCCATTTTAAAGTAAATTAAGTTCAATATATGTGTTAGATGTTAATAGCATTTGGGAATGTTGTGATGCCATCTGGCCAACGGTTAATTATATATATTTGCGTAATGCCAGTAATTAGTTTTGGATATCTAGAGACTAAGCATGAGAGCAATAAATAATATGAGCATAAAATCGAAGTTTTTGTATAAACATACTTATTAGTTTCATTTAGTTTTGTTCCAAACCATTTGAAATGTACAATAAGAGAAGTAACAGTAATACACAAAAATTTCGTTGCTGCCAAAAATCATAATAAGCATCCTTGAGTAAACACGAGTCTTACTTCTAAATACCTTTAGGATACGGGAATTTAAGAATAATTCCTGATCCAAGTTTGCTCGTATGCCCATATTCTTCAGGTGGTAAAATGCAATGGTTAAACTATTAAGATTGCATGGATTGCTTGATTGCCTGTTGCAATGATGCTGGCCATAAAATAAAAATTGAATAAAGATATATGCTTCAGTTTCCATTTCTCAAACAAACTCAGCTAAAAAATAACTGTGATTCGGAAATAAAAATGACAAGTAAGCTGACAAAGTCTCATTCTCTGAAAGATAACCTGACTTTATTGTTTCTAAAGGGACTTGTGCTGTCCGTGAAGATTGAGTGAAAAGTAGATCGGAGATTACGAAGTATTTAGCATAAAAATACTACAAACAAAATAGTAGGCAGTGAGGTGACAATTGCCTTAAAATAGGTTCCACATGGAAACTTAATAACGTTTGAGGTATTTGATACCCAAATTTGTCAATAAGAAATGGGTATTTATTTACCACCAATTTATCATTAGTATAGTTTAATTAAATCAATTTTTGTTTATATAAAAGTACCACAAATGTTTGAAGCTGTTACATATTACAACCTTTAAAAACATAAATTTTGAAAAACGCTATTTCCAACGAAGTTTCAAGGAAGCCATTTACATACAAAAATATCCCAACAATATGAATCGAAACACTGGATATGATATTGGCCCGTGGTTACCTCTAGCACTAGATTGGATAGACTAATTTTATTATTATACATATAATTTCTAAACTATGCTCTGTGAATTGCAATTTTTTTACATTGTTCTCACTCTTGAAAAAGTGGACGGAAAGTCTTCGAAAGCTAGAGTTAAATAAATTCATTTAAACCTCTTTAACCAAAAAATGTCTTACTCATATAATCACAGGGGTTGGAAGGAAATTAAAAATATACTAAAAAGTAATCATGGTCTAGATCTTCTCAAAACTATCAGAAAATTAGAGAAATTGCAAATAAAAATGAGTATTACTTTAAATAAAATAACCTTTCTTAAACGGTGCAAAACTTACAATGTTATCCCAAATGGAATGAAAATCAAAATAAGTCCAATTAAAATGAAGAGGGAGGAAATTGTCAAATCCGTCAACATACTACAACGGAAACGTTTGAAAACAGAAATAAATTCCTTATATGCTCAAGCTAAACAGACAGAAGAAGAAATCTCAAAATTGGAATCATTTTTAAATTCAACTATTCCGGAATTTCTACCAACAGTACAACAATTCATTAAAAGAAAAAGGGATCGGATTCATGAAAAAACAAAAGCAAGACATGTACAGAAA
>JAQFZH010000830.1:0-26931 GCA_034695485.1 Entomobrya nivalis
CCGCTGAGTAGTTTTGGAGTTATGAGAGTCCAGACAGACAGACAGACAGACAGACAGACAGACAGACAGACAGACAGGATTCCAATCGCATTAACTACCGAGCTACGCAAATCGGTAGTTAATAAATAGGTGTGTATATCAAGTAGTGGCTTTGTAAACTGCCATCAAATTGCCAAAATTTTCAATCAATGAAATGCTATGAACTAGTACTAATTTTAGATTGCTTGCTGATCAATTTATGGGATTTTATCAAAAATACTCCTGGTAATTAGGAACATTTTATCAATATGACATAGCAAAACAACAACTTGCTAAAATATCTATAAATTTGTTCACTCAGTCATTAGCCAAGTAAGTGGTATTCACTGATCGTTAAGCTTTTAGCACAGCCTCTATTAACATTAAAGGATAATCAAAGCCAATCCATCAATCTTTTTTTTCAAAAGCCTATTGAAGTCATGAAGCTGATAGCTGATTGTTATTAGTCCGTGCGTTTCCTGCTATGGTGTGTACTTCCTGATTCACTGTCATTCTCATCAAAATAGCGCAGCGTGGTCTACACACACTTACTAGCCAATGCAACCGAAGACTTTTAATAATAATATGATGATCATCAAATTAGAATAAATTGAATGATTAGATGAACCATCTCAACTATGTCAGCAAGACCAAACCATTTTGCTTTTAGTTTCCGACCTGTCTATATATATTGTAACAATGATGCATCGTCTAATTACAAGGTATACATATATGCATATACATATCATGTCGTTGAAAAATTCCCTTTCGCACAATTACTTGCATTACTTTGTGTAGTCAGTCATTATATATTGTGTTCATTTACCAAGTACAGAAGCAAATGCTGCATATTCATTCGTCATTCTGTTCTTTTGTTGGGTTGATTAATCATTGCCCAAATGGGATGTCAACCTGCATCCATCCAATAATTAAATTGCATTGTTGATACTAGCATCAATCACGTCACAAAGCATATCAGATCCTAGTAGCTCCTTCAAAACACGATGGCTCGTAAATTATCATGTTACAAGCAATGCTTGTCTCTAACTAGTGCTGAAATTGTTAAATAAATTAGATGAAAGGACTGCTGTATGTTGCTTTGCTGGCATCCACATCAAGTCTTGTGACAAGGCATCATAATTATTTCAACAATAAACATATCAGTAAAATATTCCTTAGCGCTATTCAAACAAAAAAGATTTAGTTTGTCCTTGAAAATACTATTTGGATTGACAATGTTCCGTAAAGGAAACACATTATAGCTACCATATAATTGCTATATATACATATTTGCATATGATTATATGGAATCTTTTGCGATTCACCAATAATTATGGAACTGCAAGACAAGTTCATGACTGGAACAAACATGGTAAGAAAATATTTGTTTATTTGTCAGAATAATAGGTTTCTTGGTTGTTTTATGGAGTAGGAGTATAGAATAGAGTAATTGATGGAAAGACATGGTATGACACCACCGATTACTCCAGATTGCTCATCCTTTAACCAAACTAAAATTTAAGCATGACAAAACTAACGATATTAGTGTACGTGTAGATTGCCATGCGCCATGATAAACTGGCCCACTCGTAAATCTATCAACGAAAAAAATCTTGCGTTCAAGATGCCACCATATTTCCATACTGGCCCCTTTCAATTAAACAAAACAAAGAGAGAAAAATATGGAAGATCTATTCCCTGTGCCAGTGAAGTCGTTTAAATTTTTGATACATGTACCATAATTGCAAAATCAAAGCGTAAACTCATTTTGTAATCTTTCTTGATAAACATCATTCGACATGAGCTTCCCTATAAACAAATTCCAGCAACGATGACCATACGCTGGTATCTTTTTATGCCCATTTTCTAATTTGGCAGGTTACTGGTAGCACCAGCACCTGGCCTGGAATAATTTGTTATATGTACGATGTGCACATTTTGCAAAAAAAAAAAAATGTATGAAAAAAATTGTTTACACGCACTTAGTATTGCTTCCTGGATTACGTCGTTTTTCCTTCTGCTGTATAATAGCATACATGTTTCGATAAATTAATGTCTACTTTACAAGATATGACACGACATGATACCCCTTTCCTTGTCACTAATATTGACAAAGTACTGCATATTCACGAATGAAAAGGTTTTTTCTTTGCTCACCTGGATTGTTGTCTAAGCTATCATATTACGTACCCAACACGTAAAACGCTACGTAAAAGTATAAGGCGCTAAAAGGTAAACAAGAGTGAGTGACTGAATGCGGGTTGAAGAGAGGTAAAAGGAGGAAATCCGAAACCAATTTTTTTTCCTGTTCTCTTTCATTTATGATGGGGCATACACGTGGCAGATACATGGAATATTATTACGATCACGTATATTTAGGTCGTCGCTGATTTGATTTAATTGCTTGCTCTTGCGTTTTGCCACAAGCACGTCGAATCCTAAAGAACAGTTTTACTTTTTCTTGGTTTCCCTGATTAACATGTTGTATCACTGAACGAATAATGTGTATAAAATTTACAACATCGTGTATTATGTATACACACGCATCCATTAGTTAGCTAATTTTCCTTCATTAAGAGCGAGTGTTGGATGTTAAAGTAAACAGGGACTTGGCAATTAACTCCATTAACTATGTCTATGTGATGTTACTTACGTAAGCAAATATTGAATTATGCCTGTATCATTCTTCTTATAATGAACACGTTTAGCGCGTGTAATAATAGCTACTTCACCAGAAAAATCTTCTGAACTATGAACTAAATGACTTGCAAATACCGTTCATGAAATCGTTTCGTTCCTATACATATTATTATTATGTAACTTCGATAATTTCAATACACTAAAAAATAATTTGATATTCCATTCATGAGTATTATTTGACATCTCTAACTGAATTAAAGAGGTATTTTTCTGAACATCATTATCATCAAAATATAATATGTAGGATTAAATGAGCGCATGTCCGCATAAAACAAATCGGAGGAGGCTCGTGCCTTTTTCAGGTTACACCAGTTAAATCACTATTCTGGTGCATAATATAATAATTTATCTTGAATTTTTAGAGCAGCTGCTTCCGCTTCTTCAACCGTGCTAATCTTCTCTTTTTGTGCAGTTGCTTTGCAAGCTGTTGACCTCGGCAATCTATGGGTGAGGAGTACAATCTACTTTAACAAAGGTTTAATTCGATGATGGTGGTGAGTGGGAGTGTGTGGGTATGAGCAAGAGCATGTGCGTATAAGTAGCTTTGCTCCGGTGAGCAGATGTGTTCGTTATCAAAGTAGTAAGTAAATTCTTCAACCAAACCAACTGATCGTCTACATCTTTCATCTTTGTAATGTAAACTGCCCTGGTGTTCTGAGAATCATTTCACCAAATGGTATCACCATCACCAACCACCGCTTCCATCAAAACACGCACCACGACATGACACGATGAGTTAATGCATGCGTGTGCATCAAGAATTAAGAATATTTACCTGAAAACGCTTCATATCCTTTATTAGTTAGCAGGTTTTTTTTACCATGTTGGCTACATATACTTCAAACAAACATACCCAGATATAAAGGAAATACTTTAACACTCTGAAAGTACTGCCACGCGGCACGCGATTTTATGTGATCTCCTCTTTGATTGGATTGTATTGATTTTTCATTTGCTTATTTGAACGGATGGACGAAAGGGAAATATTTCCTATCTATGATAGACGCATAATAAATAGAGAACCTATAATTCTTCTCACATTTGTGCTGCAGCTATTTTCGAACATTACTGCCACATCTAATAATATCATTTTTGTTTTTACTGGACAGGATCAATGTTTCTCTGCAATGTCAAATGTACGTGAATGTGCATAATTTAATCTTTAACGAACCATCATAATATAGCATTAAACCCTAATTTTAAAATAATCATATGAAATGTTCTTAAATTCATGAGCCATGAATTCATAGTGAGTCATGATGTAACTCACTTATAAATGCTGCCATTTTTGTTAAATGTATTTAAATGCTTATCTCTCCGGACACTATTAACATAATATATTTATGAACGTATCACGTAAACAAAATAAATTCATGGAATAAAACTATCGAATCTTTTGCAATTAGCTTTCATTGAACTAGTCTTTGTACTGCCGACCTGCAAGTTTCTCTACAACGACTACAACCACAGGGTTGTCAAAATCCTATTCCCAATCAATGCCCATTGTTCTTGTTTTCTTTAAAAGTAGACCAGAGAATGAGAAACAAACTGTAGTCTATAAGCGCTGTGTGTCAATCAATAAATTTCCTTTCTATACATCAAATAATACCTTTGCATCTTCCAGATTTTAGCCTTCAAACTTAATTTGCCGTGCTGTCAATAAATATATTAACATTATACTAGTATCATGATGAATGACTAGCGCTTGATTTTCTTTCCAGGTTGGAGTGGCTACTGAAAGGAAATCCATAAAAGCAAATGAATATAATTCTTTAAATATAAAATACTACGAAATCAAAATACGTAAGCATGTATAAGCAGTACAAATATGTGCATGTACATTTTTAGTAAAAAAGCGAAGTATAAAGTGCAAAAAAAATCATGAAAACATGATCACGTCAACAAAACAGGTAAAAACTGACAATGGTTCATAAGAACAGACGAGGTAGTAAGGTAGTAGTGATATGAGTCCTCCCTAGTTTCTGAGTTCTTAGATAGGGTGTGTTTCCGTTTTCATTTTGGTTGATGGCTGATAGGACTGCTATAAAAATATTGATTTGACCTCATAAAAGTTCATCACTTTGATTAAAACCTGAGCTTATGGAGAACCCTGATATACAATTTCTGATTACAATGTACCCTCTGTCACTTACAATTTTTAGGTCTACATACAATGTTACATATTTCAATTTATACATCAAACCACGTCCCACACACTTTTTATTGTAAGAGTGAAAGTGAAAGTAAACGTGGAAATGAAAAGATAGATTGGATGAAGGCGTGTGATGAACACACTTGTGTGTTCAACAATTTCACATGTTTACTTGTTCTAAATCTGCGAAACTTTCTCCCCGCGCGCATACATACTGGTGTACTAGGTAGGATCATTTGTTGTACTTGTTCATGATTTTAGTATAGCTTTGGCTTGTACATCCTTTTAATAAAACTAGACAGTTCATCTCAGTTTTTCAGTTTTTGTAGTGGAAGTTGTTTTTGTGCTGTTGCTGTAGTTTAGTGGATACATAAAAATGTGCGTATAATACAAAGAAAACATTGATACTTGTTTACCACATTCAGATGCCGAAAGTAAGACGGAAATTTTCCACAGTCATATCCGTGCCACGAGACGCGAATGCTAAGCATAATAAAATTCGTGCATTTCTTTTAAATACTTATTTAACTTGGACATCATTTATTTTCAAGGCTATTCACTAAAAGAGATGTCCTACATGTGTACACATCTTGCTGTACGCTGTACATGATATGTTACAAACGCTGTAGTACACAAAATACATTATGACTGCACTCACAGGTTCCTGTTTAAAACTTGAATACGTATTAAGTCCCGTCAGACAAAGTGCGCTTCACTTGTTTCAAATTGATACAATCCTGAGATAAATCCCATAAATACTTTTGTAGAGTAAGACTCTCCGCAACTTTACTGGGATTCTGTACATTTGAGTTGGAAATGTAAACTCCTCCCTCGTTTTCAAGGTCGGGTGAGGTGCCAGCATACATTACCACATCAGCCCCGTCATCAGTGTTCTGAATGAAATCAATAATTTGAATGAAAATTATGCTTATGTTTATTGCAAAGTGTTATAACAAAAGATTAGATTTAAGCAAGCATACTTACCCTAAAAAATCCTTTGAAAAGCGCGACAATGTTTCGAACAAAATGTAGGTTGACATATAAGTCGGTTACGATCACCCCAGGATGAACCGCATAAACATTTACATTTGCCCCCTCCGATTTTAATTGAGCGTCCAGATATTTCGTGGAAATGATTTGACATAGTTTAGAATCAAAATAGGCTCTAAAAGCTGAATATATTTTCCTAAAAAAATTATAGAACAAAGTAACTAAATTACCTGGATCAAATGTTGTATACCATTATAAATGAATAGGCTCATATAATACATACGGATTGGAAACATCTTTAATATTCTCGGCGGAAGTGGCTCTGTGACCCACAGAAGATACATTGACAATCCTACAATTGGTACTTTTCCTAGCAGCAGTAGTTCTCAATTTGGGAAGCAGTAGCTGCGTTAGCAAAAAGTGACTTAGGTAATTCACTTGAAAATGCACTTCATAACCATCCTCAGTGAGGCCAAATGGTTCAAACATCACTCCAGCTATAAACGATGGTTATAAAACTTCCAATTTTATCCTAAGGCGAAATTATATTTTCGCAAGAAATGTACTTTTCTTTCCCGTTCATACCATTGTTAATCAGTAAATCGATTCTATCTGCTTCCTTCAAAACATTTTGTGCAAATTTTCGCACTGACTTCAGCGATTTCAAATCCAAATGGAAACATTTGGCACGACCAGTTTTAACTCCTTCGAATCGGATTTCCTTAATAGCTTTGAGGCCTGCGTCCACGTTTCTCACTCCTAAATGTGAGCATATATTTAATTATCTTAAAATCATATTTACTTGATGGGATTATCTAAATAGATCAATTTATTTCACAAACCAAAAATTACAACGTAATCTAACTGAAGAAGTTTCCTCAAAACTTCTAAACCGATTCCCCTTCCTCCTCCAGTCAAAATCACCGTTTGTCCAGTACGTTTCGGCAAAGCTACGAGAAAAATATTAAAAACACATAAAATATTGTTGTACTAATTTTAAAACGAATATTAGGTTTAGTGTCATTTACCATTGTAGTTTATTTTTTTGGGGGTACTCAAAAATTCTTGCAAAAATGTGACTGTCCCCAACCACAAACTCATTATAATCCCATACCAAATGAAGCTTTTTAACCTTTCGATAATTGATCCCGGAGGTTTAGTGCAACTTTCTTCATTTTTGATATCCATTTTCTAACCGTTCACCAAATCCCAATACCGGCGAATAAAAAGGTGAAAACAGGCGTAAAAAGATTGATTTACTTTCGTTCTATGATTTTCAGCATGCTCTGCTTCATAGTTTCCCACGTACATACCTGTGTAGATCAATAATATAAACTTTATTTGAGTTCTTATCATATACACTTATGCTGATAACTACACTTCTCTTAAACATAAACCATAATTATGGTGCAAAGTCTATCTACTTTTTGCTATATTTCAATCAAACTGAGACAATTGAACTCTTATAATGTTGATAAATTCCAAATTCCACTGTTGCAAATATATTTAAACAATTTATAAACTGTAACAATATATTTACACAATAAAACAAAATATTTTCATTCAATGCAAATTCTCATGAATAAAATAGCACATATCATACAGCACGTCGTGTTCGTGTCCTTATCGTAATTTCATGTATTTAAACTCAAGTTTGACAAAATTCCATCCTAAGTTTTCACGTATTTTCCAAACTGACTGTATGATGTTGGAACGTGTATAATAGAATGTATTTAAGTATACATTAACAAAGTTACATTCATGAAGTTCATCCACAAGATGCCATTCAGTGATGAAATAATCCCAATTTCATATTTTCCTTTCTAAAGTGATGAAGATTTAATTTTGATTCATAAAATCATATTCATTACACATCACTTGCTTTACGGAACATTCGATAGATGTTCGCAATAATGAGAATCCAGCCAACAACAAGCTGGCTCCACCAATGGTGTATAATTTAAGACTTTAATATTTTCAACTTTACACGTGCATGTTCCATAAGAAACAATCCTTATCAAAAGCCAAATAAAGAATACTGGTCCATCATACTCACACTTCCATGCAATATTCCCGTCTGTTGAAGTGGTTTCAGTACTATAGAATTTGAGCTGATGTCATATTACAAGCTCGTTAGTGTGACGTTCAGAATGAAATCTTTTCTTTGCTAGCCTTATCAGAGGTAATCACTGTCAAGAACTTCATATTATCATCAGTACAACGAACAAGTAAGGCCATTTAAATAATAACATAACGAGAGGGTGGGTGGTGCTAGTGCTAGTGGTACAGCTTTGAAAACTAAGTATGAAATAACAAAAAAATCACTTTTTATTTTCAAATGAATGATTATTTAGCATTGAAAATACGTCCGTAAATACTAACACATAATATGATACATAGAATAACACAAGTAGGACTTCATTAATCACTGATTACTGACCACTTACTTAATAAGTTTGTGTGACATACTTATTCTTGCTGGCTGCACCCGTTTCTAACGCACTTAAATTACAAGAGTACATGCACAGCATATACATTTTGAAATGGCTATGTCATATGAAATTGGGAACGAATAAAGGTTTTTGGGTTCATCCAGTCCAGAGTTCATAGGGTATATTTAATGAATGTGGAATATAATGGCAGCTTTCATAATAGTTGATACATTTAATATTATAAGCGTTTCACTTTAGAACATAATCACCATTTTATGTTTCATATTTTCATATTACTATTTCAATGAACACAAGAGCAATAGCATTTAATCTCTACTCTACACATGATTTTCTGATTTTTCATGTATTAATACCAAAATTCCAACAGTTGACAGGAACTGTGTAAATAAACTAGCAGATTTAAGTACAGCAGGAAGATATTTGACGTATAAAAGCAAGAACCGTTATTTTAATTAGTATGCTTAATATTTTTCATAGTTTAAAATTATTTCTGATAAGTATGGTTAAGTTACTAGATGCATGTAATATCCATAAAATACAGCGTGAGCTTAAACGTAGTTTACATTTTAAAAGGTTTACATTTTATTTATTTCAGTTTGTCGAATATTGCACACGGAAACTCTCGTTAAAGTAAAAACGTAGTTTAGTTAACCAGTTTCTGTTAATTGTATGGATCGCTCCCAAAGTCGTTTTTGAATTTCTTTATCGTTGGCTTGTCGATTCACAGTTGCAACTTTACCACTTACGAAGTATTGGCCTCCTTGCTTATCAGCAACCTCTTGGGTTAAAAGTGGATGTAAAACTACGTTGGCAGCCTCATCAGTAGTCTAGCGAACATAATTCAAAATCATAAAATATTAAACAGGATTTTGGAATTGACAGACAAACTACTAATTTAGTCGAACAAATTATGTATATAATTCTTAACATACACGGCATATATACTTCACGACAGGTCGAAGAAATCTAACCATGAAACCCAAATCCATCCACAAATCTGTAGGAATTTCTCCTGGATGAACTACATACGCGTGGATATTTAATCCTTCATCCTGGAATTGGCTTTCTAAAGTCTTCACATGAACCACTTGACAAAGTTTTGAGTCAAAATAGCACTTGAGCGCACTGTACACTTTGCTAAAAAAACAGTTTAACGATCAGCTAATTACAGTCAGTCCTTTGACTAAGATTCTTAAAAAATAAGTGATGTCTGAAATTTTGCTTGCAATTTGCAAAATTTACCTGGTCTCGAGTTCATCAAAGTTTAGATTACCACCTTTTTGGGCATGAGACGAAGTATTCATAATTTGGCATGGACCATTCTTTTTTGCAGCTGTGTCCTTCATTCGAGGCAAGAGTAAATTCGTGAGCAAAAAATGTCCAAGGTAATTCACTTGGAAGTGGCTTTCAAACTTGTCTGCAGTCTTTTCATATGGAGCGTTCATTATTCCAGCTAAACACAAAAAAATGTACATGACACAGTGAATTGTCCAATTCATAAATAGAACTACGTCATAATGGTTATTTCACTTTTTATGTGCATATAATGTATTTTTTATACCATTATTTAGGAGAATATCTATTCTTTTTCCTTCTGTGCAAGATAATACGTTATCAGCGAATTGGCGCACAGACTGCAATGACTTCAAATCCAAGTTAAATAGTTGGATTTGTCCAGAAGAAATGCCCTGTTTACGTATTTCTTCAAATCCCGTTTGGCTAGCAGTTATATTTCGGACACCTAAATTGAGGCAATAAATATTTTGCATTTTTATACATAAAAATCGCAAAAAAAATCATTTCAGAAATACTTAAGAAGCAAATTAATGACTTCAGCATATCAAAATGTGAGTGCACTCAACAATAAAATTGGTACCAATTTATTATAATTGTGAGTTCATCCAATGATGATGAGTAAGTACTTACCAAGGATAACAGTGTAGTCTAACTGCAGCAGTTTTTTTACAATGTCAAAGCCAATGCCACGTGCTCCTCCGGTCATAACCACCACTTGGTTTGTACGCTTTTCCATTTCTGAAAAATATACACATATAAATTAGTTTGTACAATTTTAATAATTCCAAGTATAATATTCATTCGCACAATTAATGCACCAAATCAATATGAAACTCACTTTCAAAATCCATATTAGGTATTTTGATAAACATATCTTTAACCATGTCAATCAACGCAATGTGAGAACCACAAAATATAAAATACCAAAGTTGTTTAAAAAATCTTGCGATCGGGCTTCCTGGAGGTGAATTTTCGGACAAATTTTCAGAGTTTGTCGCCATCTTGACTGATGATATGGAAAACACTAAACTCTGATAACGGTTTTATATTTCTATGAATGAAATTGTAACGGTTAGTATTTACAAGCGCACAAGTTGATGCACTATAATACAGCATACTATAAAATGATTTCTTAAATCCTAAAATAGGTGCACAGGGACCTCACCTCACCTGTACAAAGTATAGTTTCTTAAAGAAAACACTTAACACATGAATGTACTTTCATGTAAAAGGGATGAACACTGCTAACTCAATGCAATGTGCCACAGTACTGACGCAAACTTTAAGATGAGCAGTTGTTTCCTCAAAATTTCAAAACGGATAACCACATGCTATACATGATAACATTTTTGTTCTATTCCTTTTCATGTATTGTTATGAGAGGGGAGACGTACAATAAAAAAAACTTGAATCAAAACAATGTAATGTCAGTGGTTGCGCCATTACTTCATCTTTGTAATGTTTGGACTTCAATTCAAAGCCAAATAGTCAGTACCTTTTTCTCATCATACAAAGCGGTGAAGGGTAAAGGAAGCATTCATCTTGCACGAGTATGAGAAAGATTAAATCTTGTAACTTTATAATTAAAATAGCCTTATGTTTTATTGCCATTTCTACCATTTATTACGAAAAAGCCGGTTTAAAAGTTCGAATTACGATTTTAATCGTTTGAATCGACAATTCTTAAAAATATTTTAATCCAAAGGCTTTTTTCAGAAATATATTTTATATACAGTAGTTTTTTTTATAGACTTCCTTCGTTCTTTGACGTTGTTCGTTTGTCCGTAAGATAAACGCACGTCACAGATGTGAAGTGCAAAAAATCTCATGATCAACACATCATCAGCACCTAAAATCTGGCATTTATATATTTACAATTAAAACTAAGCTTAAGTTTGAAGTTGCTAATGATCTTTAAAACTTGCATGCTAAAATCAAGTTTGAATTAAAGATTTCGATTTGGCTCATATATTTTCATGAATTACTGGTCTGAAACGTCACTGTCTCGCCAATATACAATGTTACGTCGTATGTGGCTGTAACTGTGAGGTTTGCCTTTCAAGGTACAGGATAATTACTAATTACATGTGAATAAGTGTATGATTCTGATTTGATTGCTTCATGAAATTATTTACTCGAAATGCGAGTAATGTGTGCGATGATGTATATGTGGGTGATTTTTTTGTTGATAAAATTGTGCTATATAGTTTTTTTTATATATTCTTTCATATCTCAACCAAGTGTTAGCGTACACTGTACGTACTACTTTGAGATAAAGAAATTTCCGCTCACGATTTTATTAATCTTATACAAAATAGCATCTTATAATTTACAAATTCGATGGACAGTAATGCTTGAGTTTGAAGTTTATAAGTTAAGTTGAGTTTAAGGTTAGTATCTGAGATGACAAATTTTGAAGGTAAAAATGAGCTATTATACACGCTTCAAGATATAAAACTAAAATCTCTCAAATAAATTGCAAATATATATATATATATACAAAGTCGACATGATATAAGATCGATATAACAAAGCTGCTATAATTAAGAATTATTTATGAAAATATTGATACTGTACATTTTACTGTAACATTTGTATCAAGACCATGACCTTATAGATTATAGATGCTTTCGGACTAACTCAAAAGATCTGCCCCATAAACGTTGCTGTGTGTAAGAATTAGTAGCTTCCCAGCTAGGTGTAACAGCCTTTCCACTCTCCAGATAGAGGCCTCCTTTGTTTTCGAATTCGGCAGAAAAGGCTGGCCACAAAATAGCATCGGCAGCATTTTCAAGTGACTACAAAAGAAAAAATTGAAATGATGTCAAGTGTATATGCTCAGCTTATATACAAAGTAATAACATGCAATCTATCGATAAAAATACCCTGCAAATAATATTTCCCAGAACAGCGCCAAATCCAATGCTTTCATACAAGTCCACATTTATCATACCAGGATGAACTGCGTAACAATGAACATTGGCTCCTTCGGTTTTAAGGACTCGTTCCAACGTCAGCATTGAAGTTACTTGACAAAGTTTGGAATCCAGGTAGCATTTCATAGCATTATAGGTTTTCCTATGTACATGAAAGTCAAAGACGAGCTTTTAAAAAATTGCATAAAAAGTTAACATTATTTATAAATATGTCTGCATACACTTTTTCCAATTCCAGGAAATCCAACTTAGAACAAAAATGGGCAACTGAGGAAACGTATATAATTTGGCAAGGCAAATCTTTCGCTTTGGAAGTATACTTCATTCTTTCTAAAAGATGATTCGTGAGTAAAAATTGACTCAGATAGTTTATTTGAAACTGACACTCGAAACCATCATCGCTGCGTTCATATGGCGCGTTTTGAATGCCAGCTACGTGAAACAATTAAAATGATAAAAATTTGTCATTTTACTAAATTAAAAATTGACGTTTACATCTAGCACACTCTTTACCATTGCAAATCAGCAGATCAACACGAATAGCTCGTTCCAGTACAGATTCAGCAAATTTACTAACAGATTTTAGTGATTTCATGTCTACTTCAATAAGTTTTAAATTTCTGGTTGGGATACCCATCGCTTTCAGCTTTGATACTTTCCTTTGACATTCGTCGACTTGCTTGATCCCTGATAAAGTGCATAGAAAATGTATAAAGCATACATATTTTTGTTAGCTCATAAATACATCAAAACATGCAAAGAATGTCCACTATCATTTATGTGATCGGAAACTACAAATATAACTGAATTGAACACACCTACAATAACAGTATAATCCAATTGTAGCAGTCGTTTGACAAGTCCAAAAGTCAAACTTCTAGGGCCTCCGGATATAACTGCCACCTGCCCAGTTTTACTCGGAATGCCTACACGACATAAATATAAACATTTCCATTTTTAGCTCATTGCCTCCTATCTTTGCACTATTTACGTTCACAAATTCCGTTCACGAATTCCTTTATATATCAATTAAGTTTAAGTAGGTGTTACCCTCTATGTCCAATTCCGCTGGATTAGTTGTCCAGTCTTTGAAAACGAGCAAAAACATGTAAATTGCACTGACTATTCCGTCGTACCATATTGATTTCAGTAAACGTCGAATCCATCCTCCAGGTGGTTTCTCGTAAACAATTTGATAACTTTCAGGCAATATGAAGTTTCGGAAATGAAATGCACCTTTCCTCATAATAGGACCAAATTAATTGTAATGACTGTTTTACCATAAATTACTGCTCACTATCACAATGGGTTTGATGTTATGCCCTGAGAAAGAGATTCACGACGATCTATATTTCTTATAATAATTAATATAATAAGCGCGAAGTAGAATGTTGAGACAAAGTTGTCTTTTTGGTAAACGGTTGGCTCTTGACAAAATATCGAATTAGTTTTATCCAATTAGTTACTAAACAATTTTATGTGTAATTTCCGAATCTTAGAAATAACTAACATAGATCACAATTACACGTGTTTAAATAATTCGTTTACAGTTCAGTGACCACAAGTCTTACATTAATGAATTATAGCAAATATTTAATGCGATACATGAAATGCACAAAATAAAACTTAATCTTAGAAATGAAAAACGTATGTCTGATGATGAATTTCTGAACTGTGCAAAAAAATTCATACACATATGCATAAACTATGAGAAAACTTCATTGCTAAACAGCAAATTGACGCCAAGTGTATGTATCATGGAAAATATATGCGAGGTGAGTGAGGATGAGAATTGTGAGAAAAATATGGCATCTAATGTTTTCTTTTAAATTTTGTTGACCAGACCAGATACCATTTAAAAATTTACAATAATATAAATTCAAAGCGGTCAGTTGAGAAGAATCTAGTCCAATCCTTTAATAGAGGTAAACAACGCTTAAGTATTCGCCAAATGACGTTTGGAGATAGTTGAATAGAGATTTTTTTATACTGGACATCCATCCGTTTTCCCACGATTGAATACGCATCATGTGTTATATCTGCATATTTTGTTACAATGGTAGTTTTTAGCTTTCAGCTCATGAATATAGTTACACATAACCATCCTCATCATACCATACAAGAAACTCTCACCATCATATCATATCTTGAGAATAATTTCTTTTGGATTATGGATTTACGATGTACATATACGCAAAACGATCAACATAGCCATTGCGCAAGCCACATACAACGGGAAGTAAATTATAAAGCAAATTTACCAAGTTGTGGAATAGGTACTCATTAAACGTATATTGTTTTGCACAACAAAGAAAAAAAATCATGGAATACAATGAATGAGTGTATAGAAATTTCCAAAGTAAATACCAAAGATGCGGTTCTGAAGGATATTCACCAATTATAATTTGATCGTCACATTTGGTTTTGCATTCATCCTATATAATATTGCATATTGGGTAAAATTTTGGCAATTTTCTTGTTTGGCTAATTTATAAGTTCGATTGAAGGTAAAAATTTCAGACGTTGTGGTAATTGTGTAAGGGAAAAACATTGGATTTTGTTGATGTCGGGATTTTTATTTTAGGGATACAAAGCAATGGGTTTCAAACAATAATGCTTGATTATGCTTATTTGCATGTTCGTACTCCTGCGCTTACGAATAAATTTAAGTAAAAATTTCCTAAAGCAAAAATTATACCTGGACAAAATAAGCATTGGTCACGGTTTGATAACTTTTATTTTACTTTACTTTTTCCTACCTGGAACACAGATTTTTTGACATGTACCTAAAAATTAATGTTCTAGTTTGAAGTGAATTATGTTTTAAATTTTATACTAACAACGGGTTATGCCATTGTATTAAGTCTTAACATTATTCCAGAAACCTCGTTGATCTTAAAAAATGTTAGATGTAAATTAACTGGTTTAAAATTTTCCAAATCTATCTATCTACCAATTTAAATCTGATTTACTACTAGTATAATTAACTATTTTATGCTTTTGAGAGTAATTGCAAAGAAGCCTAATTTAAAACAGGATTGCATAACATATTTCTTATCTTTGCAATTTCAAATTTAGAATATAATTAAAAGTGCGTGTACATATTCATGTTTTTTTTACTATTTCCCTAAGCAGCATTATTACGATTGTATGACTTGGGTTGGGAGTTGGGACTACTTTAAAACTCTACGAAAATGTTTTAATGAGTCATTTGAAGTATATGAGCTATGAATTATTGCATGATATGTCATTAAAAATGAAACATACTTGATTATATACAGAAATTAGTTTATTAATTAATTAATTAAAATGACTCTCATTACCCATGATTCTTATCCGAAATTTCTGTTACATGTTCATTAATTAAATTAATCTACCCGATTACTTGGAGGATTTTTATCCGACTAATTACGAATTTTGGCATGCAATGCAACTGATTTTTTACTAAAAAAGAATTCAAGTTTAGATTTCAATTCTAAACCATTTTTGGTTGAGGAAAGGTCAGTATTTCTTTTGCTCTTTTAGTGAAAATCGAATGGAGCCCTTTCTCGGAAAGCTTAACACGATGAAGTCGCCTCAGAAAAGCAGATATAGTCTTGAAGATTTTGTCTTGTTTTTCTTCGGCTTCTTTTTTATCCCAATTATGCCTTTTCTTGTGTTAATCAGTACAATTTTGTGGCTATTTGCAACTGTTCTCCTCCGGTTTTATCCAGAGTATGGGAAATTTGTTGAAAGTTACGGCGTTTGGATGAATGAAGATTTTGACGGTTCCATATCACGAGCTTCGGTTATTGCAACATTGACTGTGGACGGAGATATTAAACTGGATCAAATAAAAAGACTTTTTACTAAAAATGTTTTGCAAGCGCAGATACCGCTAGGAATGGGTAGAAAACGATTGCGATATCCTGAGTTAAAACAATTTTTGTCAACTTTCATGGGCTTCCGCATTTGGAAAAACGATTCCCACTTCAATATTGATAATCACATTTTGGAAACTTCAGTTCTTTTCACTGACTATAATGAAGAAGAATTATTGGCCAAAATTCATCAGGAAATACACAACAAACCATATCATGAACATAGAAGCCCCTGGGAGATAGTATTAATACGAAATGCAGAGTCAAATAATAACTCGCTACAGCAGAAATCTGTGATTGCCTTACGCTTCCATCATGCAATGGCGGATGGAAGGTCAATTCTCAAATTAGTTGTGGAGTGTTTAGGAAACAAACCCTTGAAAACAGCAACTCCACAGCCTGTTCGAAAAAGTTTTATTGAATGGTGCTTGTACTATTTGACATTTCACCTGGAATATTTAAAATGCATGATTTATGTTTTAAACATGGGAATACAATCTCATCTTCATCCCTGGAAGTTTCACACTTCCAGCGCTGCAGCTAAACGTATTCCAGCGGTTGTCGCATTTTCTCCAAAAATGAATTTGAATGATATCAAAGAGGTTGCAAAAAAGTATGGCGCAAACACTTATTCCGTTTTCTTGGCCTCGGTAGCTGGAGGAATTCGTAAATATGGAAAAGATTTTGGAAAACAAGACATTGCTTCTGTATTTTCAATGCCAAGACCTCATCATCCAAAGACATTGACTAATCACTAGTAATTTTGTAAATCATATTAAAACAAAAGTATTTAAAAAATATATATTTTTAGTTATGGTAGTTTTGTTTCTTATCTAGCTACGTGGGTTCTATGATGCTACCTTCTAGCCTATACTCCCCATTGAAAAGACTTCGAAAATGCCAACAGGCTTTCACTAGAGTGAAAACAACAGGGTTTTTGAAATTCGTTCATATTCAAGGAGTACAAGCAGCGATGTTGCCTATTTTTGTGGCAAAATACTTCACATGCAATTATTACTACCCGTTAGGATTTACCAATATTGCTGGGGACGAGGAGGGATTTTCTATTCAAAATTTCGCATGCTCAGGTTACGAAATGAGCGTTGTTTGTCCTGGATATGCAGGTAAAAGTTCAATTTTTCATTTATTTATTCAAACTGAACTATTTAATTGAATTGAAGTATTAAAAAAAACTTTTCAGGATTAGCTGTATCCTTTTGCAGCTATAAAGACAGTATACGAATTGGCGTCACTAGTAAGGAAAATCTGATGAGCCAAAAAGATGCAGAGATACTAGCTAATAAAATTAGTATGGAACTGAAGAACTTTTTATACCAAGCACATTTTGCAAAATAATAAAATTCTGAGCACATTAAAATATGTTTAAAAACCATTTCACCTTTTCTTTTATAATTTATTTATTTATTTATTAGGGGTGTTTATTAGGGAGAGCTGTTTTAGTTTTTGCGACTTCTACAGTCAAATATTTAGATAATGTAAATACGCAAGGAGAAAACTGCGACGACATATATTTCATATTCCGGCAAGTTTTAAAGATATTTCGTAGAGCGTAGACTGAGTTTCAGGGTTTCTGGCATGGTTCGCAATCTTGACCGGAGATCCACTTTCCATATAAAGTCCTCCTTGATTAGTATACTTATCTGACAATGCTGGCAACAATATTGTGTCAGCTCCATTCTCTACAGACTAGAAAAATAATGAAAACACGCTATGCGCTACTATCAAGTAATCAAGTCAATGGAATGCATTGCAATTTAAAAAAAATCGTACTCGAAATATACTACTTGCAAATCGTCCAAACTTTCCAACTAAGTAGCCACCCGCATCGTACCACAAATCCGTAGGAATTACTCCTGGGTGAACTGCATAGCAAAACACTTGAGCATTTTCAGTATCCAGTTTTTTCTGGAGGTGAAGCAAACTGATGACTGGATATAGTTTTGAGGGATAGTAAAATTTATAACGTGTGTACACATTTCTACCATTTTGTAAAAAATAGTACAGAATTATTAATTAAAATTATTTTTTCTCTAAAATCATAGAATATAATATAAATATTTTTTACATACGGTTTTTCTAGTTCATTGATGTTGAACTTTCCAAATTGATACATTGAGGATGATGTATAAATTATTTGGCACGGTCCACCTTTCAAGGCCGCTGTTGCTTTCATCCTTTTCAAAAGCAATTCAGTTAGTAGAAAATTACTTAGGTAGTTTACTTGAAACTGACTTTCATATCCGTCCACTGTGATTTCATATGGCGCTCTCATAATGGCAGCTAAATATTTGGATCAAATAATATGCAGTTATTTCCAATACTCGTAGCCATTACTCGTTATAGGGACCCATTTTATTTTGGAAGCATAGCATAGAATTAAAACGAAAATGTTGCATTTCATACCATTGCACAAAAGCAAATCGACTCGTGAAAAATCTTTCAGGATTTTATCAGCAAAATCTCGAATTGAATTTAACGACATCAAATCCATCTCCAGAAAGGTAATATTATCAAATGAGTATTCTTTATTTAGCTCAGCGAATTCTTCTAAACGCTTTTGACTATCATTTATATTCCGCACGCCTATTAATCACACATAATATAGTAATGCACTTTGTACTTTCTAGCGTTTCATGAAATAAAACACGATTTGGTGATTGTATTTGTGAAATAGTCACCCATAATAATTGTGTAGTCTAGCTGTACAAGGCGTTTGATCAAACCAAGCGCGAGACCTCTTGGTCCTCCTGTTATAACTACTACTTGCCCAGTTCTCTTGTCAATTTCTGGGAATAAAAATTGGAAAACCAACGGAATTAAATTATTATATTTGTTTCATTTTAAGAACATCGTATGATATGTGTATTAAATATATACTACTTACTCTCAACATCGAGAATTGGTGGCCGAGATGAAACTTCTATGAAAAACCCTACTATTCCTATGTACAACAAGTAAATGCAGTCATACCACAAAAAGGCACAAAATCGTTTGTACCATGCCCCTGGAATATTTTTGGAAGATCCCATCTTGGTGTTAAAGTATAGATAACTAAATTACTTCTAAAGTATCCTACGATTTGAAACAATTGTACTCAATATGAATCAGCATCACAATAGGAGCACACTATTTTGAACAGAGTGCATTAATTTTGTAACAAATAGTAGAAAATTGTCAACAATCCGACTAAACCATAACTTTTATAATCAGTATTACATTATGAAATCGCAGATTGTTTTGGTAAAAACAACATAGCTAACAACGTCTTAGTACTTGTGATGTGGTGATTACACATTAGAAAGATATTCTCTCACGTTATTCCTTAACCTTGAAATTTTTTCTTCATCTGACAACTTGACCACAGCACAACTAGTATTTATCTTACGACATCGAGTACTTGTACGTAAATGCTACAAGGCGAGGACAATACCTGATCATGTCAACGTCAGATGTGTAAGTCTGTGGTGCAAACATATGCAAAGATAAAAACGTAGATAACTAATACATATTGCATGCATGAAAAGATGGTGCAAAAATTCAAAAACTAAAAAATGTATTCTCAAACAATTGTATAATGTACATGCATTTAATTTTCAACTATGACTAAACTCTTTTGGACACGACAGCAAATTAGCCGTCGCCAAATGTGGTTTGTCGCACGTGTATTTCTCCTATACCATCATAATGTACTTTGGGTATTATGTCGTAGCGAAAATTTCTGATTCTCCTTGTAGTTAATTCATTTAAATATCTTAGGTTCGGTTGAAAATCAACGTGCTTATCCGTAAGAGAAGCGTTGATAGTTGACTTATTCCTGTGACAAAATACCCCAATTACATTTTGATTGTTTTGGAGAAATACACGTGCGATCAACTGCATTCGGTGACGGCTAATATGCTGTCGCGTCAAACAGGGCTTAGTACTACCTTAATGATATTATACTGGGATGTCTTCGTAAAGTAAATCGAAAAATTTGGATTTGCCAAAGGTCCTCATATACTTACTCGTTAGCGATTTTAACGACTCAATGAGTCCTTTGAACCCCTAATAATAATACTTAAGAGACAAACAATTGCATAAAAATAGGGGGTAAAAGTTGACATTAATAATTTAGAATCAATATGTTCGGCAGTGTTGAAGAAAATTACGCAGCATTACGGAACTGTATGAAGAGTAGGGCGTAGGCAATAACCAAACCAATTACCTACAAACATGTCAAATTAATAAAATGAGCTATCACCAAATGTTACCCGACTATAAAAAAGGCATATCTATGAACTCTTACACTGCCAAGACACTCATACGAAAATTGGAAAAACCTTCCTGCTTTCACTCCACTGTTGTTCACAGCATGGTCGATTTGTTTAAGGACGATATTCGTTTGAGAGTCGCTGTTGAATATGTCATGTTCTAAAATGTCTTCCTCAACAATATCCTTGAATAGCAGGGTCTGCGTTTAAGTCATAACGATTTATAAGTTAATTCTCATTATAAATTGTTCTTTGTTCTGTTTTCATAACTTGTGAAAATGATATAGGAATACATATCCATTTACCAACCATTCTTTTGGCTTCCGAACAACATCCCCAAATGACAATATGCAAAACCATCAATGTCCAGTTGTGAATCAGCGTAAGCGAGAAGCTGTGTAGCGCAAGAGCATGTAGAGGTCTAAACGAAAACCAAGGAACTATCATGGAAAACCAAGCTATGTAGAATCCAGAACAGAATTCGTTCAATTTGGTAAAATAAGCCTGGTAACGTTTTGAAATGATGACATAGTCTTTTTTGTACTGATATTCGCCAGCTTGACACAAAACGCTTTCTCCATCTCCATTTTGTACATTTCTTGCTTCATTCAATAAATATGATGCAGTGTTCAACGAAGTTATTGATGTTAGCAAAAGAATTGTATCTACACATTGAAAAATGTATAGTTGTGGTAGGCTAATGATTTTTATTAAAATGGGCCACTTGCCAGCAGCATGATGCGTTTTATCAATGTCTACTTCCAAACTTGAATTGTTGTCACAAGGCTTGCTAGTTTTTATTCCAGTGTCTGGTGGCTCAGGTTCATGAACTTGAAGGAACACAAAAAATATCAAAGGAAGCATGGAAAAGGATAAATTTATTAGGTGCAAAATACATGGCTTAAAATTTCCTAGAATTTTTGAGTTTGATGTCTCTATAATCAAAGATCGAAGCTGGGTAGATTTTCTCCAAAATCCGTTCACCCAAAATCCTACATACATGGTATCTGCTATGGCAAAAGCCAACTCAATAGCATTTATAGGTTTTGATATAACATCTTGCTGAAGTGCTTCTACGAGAAGGTTTACTTGCGAAATAATGGCACACAAATGAAGAACTGCACAGATTATCTGAAAACGTGCAGATATAGTAATTATAGTGCATATTGATTAAGAAAATACTTAAGGATGTTGCGTTATGTTCAAATTAAAATTTAAAAAGATTAACCGATTTACCTGTTGTGGTAAATAGCTGTCCAGAGAAATTATACCGTTCGTTGACCTGGAAGGACGATAAGGTACGATGCAGAGGTAATAATGAACTCGTACAAAAAATTCTAGATGCCCAAACCGATTTAAATTGTGACCCTCTTTAGAATGAGTTGTGTCCAAGTTCCGCAGTGTTATAACTTCGGGAGGCGAGGAAGGATTTACAGGAACAAATTGTTCATTTGATGCTTTTCTTACGCTAAGTTTCATTGGGGGCACTTGATTTGCTTCTGTTGAAATTTCAAAATTTCTCATCGAAGTAACTGATGATATTGTTGATACTGTAGGCCTCATATTTTGTGGCAAAATTACATTTATTTCAGCTTTATTTTGTTTGTTGGTCTGAAACATTATTTTTTGATACTTCCTCTTCCTCGTATTTAAAGAGTTGGACGATAAATATATGTGTAGTCATTCCAAAATAAATATTTAACTTAAGAAATAAATCGATCATTTTTGGGCGCGGACACAAAAATGAGTTCTTCGAAAGTAATTAGACAAAAATGATGATGTAAAAAATAATTCGAGAAAGCAGGCATCAATTTCTAGTTCAAAATATGTGATCAATATTCGTATACATATTATAGGTTCCGTATTTCTATATATATAGTTGCTAAATACTAGAACGATTAATTAGGACATGATAATAATTACATACACGCGAGTAAGTTATTATATTGCATTATGGAATGCTGTTAATACTTCAACGTATTAATATATTGGATTGGGTATTTTGATGCTTTAAAATATTATATCTATGTACAAGTAACATGTCAAAGTGTACACAAAATTCAGGGATGTATATTATAAACACGTATTTCTTCATTTCAATAGTCGCGAATTTATACAGTTTTGTCGTTGTTACACTCACATGACTCCTTACTGCTAAGTTGCAGCGTTAAAAATAAGTATGCTATCAGCATTCCGACAACCTGAAAAATATTGATCTAGATGTAACTATAATTATTATGACTTCATTACGAAAAACTGATATATTTATTTTAATTCACTCACTGAGCCAATAAATCCATACAAGAAGAGAAAAAAGCTGCCTCCATGAATTCCAATATGCTCTAAGATAAAATTAATTTGATATAGTGAAATCTTTCCGAAGACTAATTTAGGATCGTTAAAACATATTATCCTTTTCGTTGTATTTTTTATGTCAATGCACTATAAAACGAGAAATTCAATACTAATTTAGCAACCCAATTAAGTTTTGTATAAATATGTATGCATACATCACTAAAATACTTCGTTTGCCTTTTTATTTGTTTCAGCTGAAAGGTAAAAGGTTAGTCCATACAACAATACAAATAACCAAGCGTGGAAGAATGCGAGGGTCTCAGATACAAAACTTATCTCGGACTTTTTGTGCATTTCGCTAGTCGTTCCAGGTAATACATTCGCTGTATTATACGAAAGTGATGGAATAACCAAGCAAAACCACAGGAGTGTAAATCCTGATCCAATTTTATTTAATGATTCAAAGAATTTTTGGATATTTGATCCTAGGTTTATTAGTGAGGAGAAGTCACCTCGAGCCCAAATTTGCCTTTCATTACCCTCACCGTTTTCCATACTTTTTAATAACTCCTGATATTTCAATACTGCTTCAAATCCAGTTAATGAAAGAAAAAATACAAATACATCAACGAATTCGGTTATCATACAGCTCATTAAATAACCAAAAAATCTCAAAGCACAGAACAAAGTTTGTGCCCAAGTACTGCAAGCTGTAAAATATCATGCGTGAAAATTAATGGTTACAATTTTCATAATGGTTAAAATATACAATACAAGTTTTAAACTCATACACCAAATTACCTGAGAAGTCCAAATCAGTCGGGTAAAATAGAAACGCTACAAAAAATTGGCAGGAAAAGCTTAAAACAGACACAAGCATACGTCTTACTTTACCAATTTGATTACATCTAAAATCATTTAAAAATTGTAATACTACTACTCATGCTTTTATAATTATAGGAGGCTATCCGGGCCACTAGTTGAAAGGCGAAACCAAACAAAGTTCCCGACTGACGTAAGTAGTTTACTTTCATGCAAATATACAACACAAAATTTATATTGACATTTTAGAATACTGGATGGATTTAAAAAAATACATCTATAATCTTATGAACTAGAATGTACTAAGAAGGTTGTATTGTGGACGACTGTGTGCTTGTAGGGCTCGTCAACTGAAACTGAAGTGCGAGAACAGCGTAAGTCACCACCGTCCCAATAGCCTGAAAAATAACAATTAATGAGAATAAAAAATTGAAACACATTAAATTGAAGTTGCATGAAATTATGTTGCTCAAGTACTAACCGAACCAATAAACCTGTAGGACAAAATGAAAAAATGTCCACCTGCAAATCCGGCATCTTTGAGTAGAAAATCGATGTAATTTAAAGTATTGCTGGATGAGGAATGAAATGCGTCTTGTTGTAGAATCGTTTCGTAAATGAAATCTCTATAATTATCAACCTATAAAGTAAATTATGAGTATTAAAAATTTCTACATGAAAATCTCCAGAATGTCCTGTGATATTAGAAAGCTATTGATTCAAGTAAGTAACCTTTTTCTTTGCTTTCACACAAAATGCCATCATGATGCCGTAGTAAGTGATGTAAAAGAAATTGTAAATGACCGTTCCCCGATCGTTGAATCCTGGCAAACTTTTTATCAAATTCAATGCTGTCCAAGGACAGAATGAACAAAACCAGAACAGAAAAAATCCAGAGGAAGCTTCATTGATCGTCTCAAAGTATAATTTCAATTGTACACTTTCATCAATCAAATAGCTTTGTCGTAACAATAAAGTGTCTAAGCCATTCGCTATTCTGCTTCTAGTCTTTTTTGCTATTTTGGCATAATAATTAGCAACCTCATATCCAGAAACAGACAAAGCTAACAAGAAGCCGTCCAAACAATTATATAATGCTAAATTTGTAAGAACAGACGAAAAGTAGATTACCACACCCAGTTCACGGAGGGGCGCTGGTTTGTCGTATAGTAAGGTAAACAATGGTGCACTTAGCAAGGGCTCACTTGAAACTATGTATTTTTTCCAGATAGGGCCACCTTCCATGAATAAAATGTAAAATATGTCAAGTATTGTTGCAAAAAGTGGGACTAAACAAATAAGAAAACGTTTAATTTGCAGCCACCTATTATTTTTTGTAATTAAAGATCTTGTGGCACTCAGACATTCAATCAACTTCAAAAACTTAGGTTGGTCTATCCAAACGGTTTTTATAGCCCACAAAATATATAGCAAATCAATTATGTCGAAACAAATTACAAATATTTTCTCGGGATCTTTATAGATAGCTTCATTTGTTTCGCTCAAAACGTCTACTACCTGGTATAAGACTGCCGTTGCATGGAATAAAATACAACCGAATTGTTGGAATATATTTTTCCTCAAATAGAGGGAATTCTGTTTTCTTTCGAGTTTGAAAGGAAGAATACATAGGAAATATAAAATAGTAAAAAAGATTTCAACGTAATCTTTTCTCAAACCCGCTTCGCTCTCGGGGTTATGAACGTCATTTACTCTCAATCGGATTTCAGGGCTAACTCCAGTGAAACCGGATTTGTGAAGGGGATGTAGTTTAGCAAATGGTTTCACACTTGGAACTTTCATGCTGCTATTACCTTTAGTTGAAAACCCAAAAGTATTGCTGCGTGATTTGGAGCTTCGTAACTACTGATCCAACAAAATTTGCTGCCACGAGCTCTATGTTTTTAAGTGCAAATGCAAACTTTTACCTAAAGCAAACAATCATTAAGATGATGGATGACTGATGAGAAACATATGTGAAACTATAAAAAGCAGTCAACACCCGTGTATGTATGTAAGTGAAGGTGAAAATATGACACTTCTTGATTTCACATTTGTCTTTCTTCAAGCTTTTGACAATAAACAAAATAATTGACTTTGACATAATAATAACATGAAGTTAATCTAGATTTCTATCCATATTAATTTAAAATTTAAAGAATATTTTTTGCCATTATTCATTTATTCGTTTAGTTTATAATCGTATTGATTAAATATGATACTCGATTTTATTGACAAGTTGTTTCAAATTTTCAAATAATCTCAAATACACAGCTATTTATTTTGTACATAGCAAAGTTGGTTAGTCTTATAGCTATTATTATCTCTATACAAATCAGTAATTGAACGCTTCGTTAGATGTCACAAATGAAGCCGATAGCAATTTGTTAAATAACAATACATAAAGTGTTCAGGACCACTTTGGCAAGCAAATGACAATCATCATCACCACCAATATATGTATGGCTCTATGAAAATTATCCTTGTTACATAGTAGTGAAAATTCCATTGAAGACTATTGTATGAATATTCTGGCATATTGTAATAGAACATCATTTTGTAAAAAATTCTTCTGGCTTCGTTAGTTCTTCCGTGATATGTATTCAACTGGAAAGTTCGCACGTGAACTTCCGTTTCATAACCATTTCACCAGACATGTAAATAATTTTATTTACATTGCGAACATTATGGCTGGTCGTTATATTTTCTTTCTTTCTATCCACAACAAATGTGCACGCTTGTGATTATGCAATTTGCCTTTCCACGCCCTATGAGCATGCCACCAACAATAATGTGCTGGTGTGAATGATTTCTTTAAGTGTACACAAACACAACATGCATCCTTATCCTTGGTTGTTTGTTTTACCGTACCTTACCGAAGATTCGGACCGGTGCGTGGATTAATTAACGACCTTCTCTTCGCTATCTTTGACTAGAAAGGGGCCCGTTTCGTGCACTAAGTGCACGAAAAAATTCTTGCATACCCGGTAAATGATCTTTAAAATCCGATCTGTTTAATACTTGAATAAACCATTGTAACGATTAAATTAAGTTGCTTAAGTAAGTATTTGAGGATAACATCCTTAGATAGGATGTAGTGAAAGACCATTTAACCTTTACCCAAAGGGCTGACTTCAT
>JAQFZH010000831.1:0-26915 GCA_034695485.1 Entomobrya nivalis
CCCCAAAAGACACTCCAAAGCAGCCATAGGGGTGGACTTGGCTACTCCGGCAATCATCAGGAGTGCGACTCTCTGAATTCGTTCCATGATTTTTAAACACGAGGTTTTCTCAAGCATTGGCAGCCAACATAGGGCTCCATATATCAAAGATGGTCTAATCACGGCAGTGTAGATCCATCTCATGACGCGTGGAGTGAGTCCCCATGTGTTGCCAACGGCGCGCCTGCATTGCATTAATGCGACTATCATCTTGTTACACTTTTGTGCACAATGGTGTGACCAATTAAGTTTGGAATCCGGCCAGACACCTAAATACCGAATATGAATTCCATAAGCCATAGTGAATATTCTAATACATAAGAGTAACAAACAAATGAATACTAACTGAACAAAGCAACAACGCGTCATCTTCAACTTGTTCCGCCTTCTGTACACAAATACTCCTTGTTCCGTCTACTGTGTATGAACTGCATACACCCTAGAGCTACGCGCTGACAGCAAACGGGGAACAAAGTACAGCTAGACGTTGACTGAAGCACATACATATATATTATAATCACCGAATCCATAGTACTTTTATAGCAAATATAGAAAACACTTACAAACTAGCTAATCATATGCATTTAGAATGAAAATCATATAAACTTAAAAATAGCTAATCATATGCATTTTGGATGACAAATTACAGAACGTGTAAAATACTAATCATGAATATTCCTTATGACAAAAAAATATATTATTAAAAAAGGTCAGAAAAGTAAATTAAACAAATTACAGTGAAGTGCTACGTACGAACAATATTCATTTCTATAGATTTAACTAATTAAAATTATAAGCTTTAAAATTGAATCTAAGTGAACTTAAAGGAATACATATACAAGCCAACACAGGAATTCCACAAAAGCAGAGTACCTGGTTCAGTAGATTCTGTAAAACGTGACTCAGGTTCACTTCTGGCAGGATGGAAATTTCCATTCTTTTAGTTTTCTTGTGGAAATTTGTATTTTCTATATGCGCAGAAAGATCTCAGGTATTACCAAACTTACCTTTGCACATTAATTCCGACTGCCTAATTAATATTGTTTCAGGATACAACCGTGAACCTCAGCTTGTTAATTTAGACACGACCTCAAAAAAATCCATTATACTTCTATACACATTTTAAAACAAACCGTTTTCAAATAAATATTCCTAGGGGTAACTTGGAAAGAGGTAACTTCACATTAAAACAAGGCCACTTTAGATTCACATTTTCTCAAAAAAGTAAAACACAATGCATATTTTTTCTATTGCTCACAACAAATTTCAAAGAAACCACATTAGCAATTCAAAACAGCGGATTTTCAACATCTGAAGAAGTAATCTTCTGTACAAGTCTTGACGGAATGTATGGCGCATTCGAAATACTCCATTCGTTTTCAAATTTGGTATGCATGTCAGAATTGCAAGCATTCCACGCCCCAATCATATTTTATATGGACAGTGATACCGAAATTTTCGTTTATTGTTACTTTTGCCCGAATCGGCACACGTTTCACAAATGTAGACCTATCCGAAGTGTTTAGGGCTCACAACATACTAAACGGTCAAGGATATGGCGGATTTGTTCGCATTGAATACCCATTTGGTATACCTGGATAAGGATTGTGGGAAGACTATTCCTTGTGTCTAAAAACATATACTGGTCGTCAGGATCTCAAAACTTTAAATGAAGCTTTAGACAAATGTCCATCTACGGAACTGTTGGAAATTTCTCTGGTTCAAGAAATAGTTAACGTCACAATTGCAGGGAACATACTAGACTTTCCATTTTCAGAATGGAAGGTGGCGAACTGGTTCATGCACTTTGTAGCCCTTGAGAATCAATTTGGAGAAGTGTCCCTTGATGTGGTGGACTCACGAAGCAAATTGTACTGGGCTCAATATGATTCAACGTGGAAGACCATAGCTTGTGTGAATGTTGAAGACGTCTCTGTTTTCGATTTTTCAATGGTAACTGCAATGCCCTTAATGGTCTGGTTGGGTTTAGTTGTCACCGTGATTCTTTACAGTTTTGTTTGTCAGCATCTTCTCAAAGCTTTGGACATAATTTGGCCGCTCTTTGGGATCTCATGCAATTTTAACCATCGAAAGGTATTTTTCGGAATACTTCTCGTGTCAATGGTTTGCCTATCAGGTACATACCAAGTTGGGATTACATCAGAGAGCATGGCGTTTGGTAACTTTCCAACTATAGTGGACTTGGTAAGCAATGGCTACAAAATAGAAATAGGAAGATTTGCGGATTTTGTTTGGTATTTGCACGCACTTCCCCAAAAAACGTTGAAAGCTTTTAGTACAATATTGAAGGGGAAAACATTTACCGATTTGCTGATTACAAATATGACTAAAAATGATCTCGAAAAAAATCAGTTTGCGCACTTTCTATCAAAGTGTACTGAAAACAAAATGATAATTTCGAGTTTAATCCACGATGCATTTGGAATGGGCTTTTACGAAGTACTAGGAAAGGATATATGGCTGTTCGAGGACAAATTCTACTGTCGAGGATTTAATTTTCAGGACGACACCACAATTAAACTTGATTATTCCTTGCGGTTTACCGGATACTTGTCCAAACAATTTATGCAAGCTCTAAATCAACGTGAAGTAATGGGATCACGGATTAGGCTAGAAAAGTTGAAATCATCTCTGAGTCGAATTGATGTAACAGGCACTTTGAAAATAGAGTATATGGGCAAACTAAGAGATCCAGGCAAATATCAACTGTGGTCATCTGTAGGCATAATTGCGTTGTTCGAGTTATACTTAGCATTTTCTTTACTTTCCGTCCAACTAATACAAAGGCTTATTTTGAGCAAAACCACAATTAAAAATGCCATTTATATAAATTGGGTGTCCATTAAGAGGTTTGTTAAAAGCTGTAAAAGAAATAAACAAATTAACCAACTCGTTGCAGTGTAGGTATAGTCATATCAATACTTATTGTATTACACTTAGTATGTTTATACTTTAGGTTCGTTTACTATATTGTGATATATGTATGTATAATTAATCTTATAACAACCACTATTTTTACTTAAAAATGAAATACACTGTCCTAACATCACCGCTACACAAAAAAAGAAATAGGACTTATTACTTAAACATTAAAGTGCTTCTCCAATCTAACCCCTTTTTCTATATTACTTTAAATATTACAATAGCTTTCTCTAATAATCTAAATACTTGGCTTGTTGTTTTAAAAACATAAAACAAGTGGCAATTTAATTATCAGGAACAAAAGTAATTGCTCGTGTAATATTCATACATGTACACTTGGGTTACATTTATTCATTTACCAGAAAAAATTAAAAACCTTAATTATTTTGTTTTTTGTCTGACAATCGAAAGCTTCTAATCCCAAATAAAAGCGTGCTGTAATTGATGAAATAAATACACGCCTTAGGATATTTTGAAGTCAAAAATGATTGTTTCATTTAAAAATTGTGCAATCAGTGGTAGATATTTTGCAAAAAAGTTCGGTTCCCAGCATGTCATTTAGATAAGCAAGCGACAAAAATTAATTGCAACGCAGAACTTGTAGATTACAAATGTGATACTATTTATCATTAAGTTCATCAGTGAGAAACATATGTTTACTTGAGTACCTTTCATGTAGTACGCTTCAACAACTAATTAATTGAATTTAGCCTCGTGACTGGAAAATTACCAATCAGGTTAACGCTTTATGTATGCTCTACATATGATGTTTTTCACGCTAATTCTGATGATGCCCATATGTATGTCACACCATCGAAACCAGAATCGAAATTATGTCAATATAGTCCACGAACTCTATTAAAACGATATTAGAGTATTTGCTTTGTTTAGCTTATCGCTCGAACTATTTATTTTTACCTCTTATTCAGTTTATAAAGTGGGTTGATTTGCCAGAAAACGTCATCAGATGCGCAATATGTACAAATTGTGTTAATGTATGACATGCAAATGGTAGAAAAGTTTCAAGGAAACAAGTTAAGTTATATATAAATGTTGCTCGTTAACGCTAAAAATTATTTGTAAATCCTTTGTTTAGTTTTATAGAAGTTTTGAAAATATTTCATTGAAATTTCCATGTAAGTTTGAAAAAGTCTAGGAATGTAAATATTATGCAATGCATAGACTTATCTTAGATTTAAAGTGTGTAAATGGAGTTCGGGTTAGGTATCTATAAATATTAAGCTGTTAGCTGGTGCTTTTTAGAATAAACGTATTGGTCAATAAAAGATGTTGCAACCGATTTAGTACAATTACCCTTTAGAAAAAACAAAGGAACGCATCCAATAACTTTTAAATCGATATTTGAAAAAACGGTAAATTTAAACATGAAGTAAGTATTATTGAGCTTGAAAAATCTACTAACTTTAATGGGATTTTATTTTAAATGAAAACACTTTGATTAATATTTGAAAGTTGGAATGTTTGTTTTAATAAACAACAATTCGGCTTCCATTTTTTACTAAAAATAGCGATGGTCGTTGTTCATATGCTTCACAAATAGCAGTTGACTAGATGAGTGTCCACGAAATCAATAAAATTTTGTGTAATCATTTTTTTATATTAACTCTTAACCCATACATCTAAATGAACATGAAATGAACTATTTTGAATAAACGCGTTAAAAAGTCGGAATACCAAACTTTGCAGAACCGATTGAAATCGGGAAAATATTTTGCATTGACAGCATACATTTGCTTCTCAGGAAGTTGAAGAGGAATGAAGAACATGACAAAGGCGTTGTCAAACTGAAATATTAACGGCGTTGATAAGTTTTCATGCCAAACATACGTCAATATTAAAACCACGTTTGTGCAGGCGACTAACTAAAAAAGTTTTTCTTTAAAATGGGCCATTTGAATTTAAAATGATATTTAAGACTTAACATTTTTAAATTTATTAAATGTAAAATAATTATATGTTAAAAGGAAATGGTTATGAATAATTCAGCCTGTTCATAAGTTTAGTTCATAAAAAAGCATTAAAAATTTATTTTAGTCTGGAAGCAAAGTTCCACTCCTTATCCGAATACCATTTCTATAGTTTAGTTTTATGGCTTCAGTTTGAGCTAGATTTTTTTCAGCTGTAAATATTCATCAAGTTTCTTTTTAAAAAATGGGGTTAGACCATCTAGAAAAGAATGTTTTCAAGTTTCTTAAAAGCTTCCATTTTTACATGTGGCCCTTTCCTCTCCAATGGAATGCTGACTATCTTCAATTAGATATAATGAAACCCTATTTTAAATATTGGGGTCCTCCAATTTTTGTCTTATTTCTAACAATTATATACGCATTATGTGCTTTAATCACATCATACTACATTAGTTTTTATAAAAACGTTGAAAGAATTGAAATTATGGTCCAAGTACTGATTTGCTGTGCTCTTTCTGCTCCAGTGCTTACAATATTTTGTATGCTACTTAACATCCATCTATTCATATCAGCGTTCAACGAAATATTAAAAATGACAGTTCAAATCAAAAAAGGTATGACTTTAATTATATTCTAAAAATTTAATTCTGAACTAATCTGTTAATGTTAATTTAACTGAAAATTCATAATTTAGAATTTATCACAAAACGATGGAACAATCAGGAAAGCCATGTGGATTTTGGTACCTTTGTAAAATTGTCGGTGGGTCCTCTACTAGCAATATGTATTGCTGTTGTACCTTTAGCATTTGTGGCAACAGGAATGGATCCATTTAATTATATTGCTGACGAAATTTTAGGGAATCCCATGCATCGCTCAGTTGATACCATTATTGCTGTTGTTGCAATCAGATATTTGTTACTGTTAGTTGCCTGCGTTGAAACATTTCGATGTGTGGCATATCTTTACACGATTACACTTGTGGCTTTAATTCGGTGGAACAATATTCTCATTGCTCCGGTGTCCAGCAGAAACGCGTCCAGGGTTTGTAAACTACACATTGAATACCGTTTGCTTATAAAAGTTGTTCAACCAATTGGAGAAGTCACGCTATATTTAGTACTTACTTTCGTGTTTTGGATTATTGTGTTTTTAGTATGGGTCATTGTAAAATGTACACCTGAAAGAATTGGATATATTTTGTATATCTGGTTTGCTACTGCAGTTTGCCTGCTTTTATTAGGTACAATGATTATAATGAATTTGCTCTGTAAACTTTTAGATTTGGATAGTGTTGCCGTTCAAGTGAATATTTTAATGGCTAAAGGGGAATTATTCAGAAAACGGAATTGGCAGAATAGAATAGTATTTTTGCGAACAAAAGCAGTACGACCGATTAGACTAAAATATGGTACGTTTGCGTACTTTGGAAGAGATCTGTTTGCGGATTTTCTTTTTGTGTTGTTATCCCGTTGTTTTGATGCTATAATTATTTTTCACTACTAGTTTATCCTTTTAACATGGTTTAACAGTTAACATAACAAAATTAAGTTTACTGCTACAATATAAAAAATCAATTATTCTTTGTTGGTTTATCTGTAAAGTATCGAGTATCGATTGGGCTTTAATCCAAAAATTCATAAGGTATACATGTCTAATAATTTATTAAAAGAAGTAATGTAAATTATAAAAATTCTTCTGGTTTATATTTTAACATTTTTTTTATCTCTGAATGCCTCATAATATAAAATATTTTCTGTATAAATGCAAATAATCAAGATACTGCTTTAATGTGAACTAAGCGAATACATAAACATGCTGATGTTATCAGCAAAAACTGTTCATTTAAATACATTTTATTGCGAAAAACATTATTTGGGCTACTTAAGTTAATTTACATTGATTTAGTTATGTCTAAACAGCAAACTTTTATTGTTTCTTAATATGTTTTAGTTATCAAGGATTTTTAAATTTTAATTATTTCTGAATAATAAAAAAGATTTAAAAATCAATTTTCCACGAATATTTAATCAAAAATTTGTAATGTAATTTTAGTAAATCAAAAGTAAATCTGTCAAAATCTTGTAGCAAAACGTCCGATCATCTCCACGCTGCATAGGTTTTATACTGTTTTCTGCAATTCCGGCTTCTAGCATACCTGAGATTTAAAAAAAAATCGGCTTGATGAAATCTACATCAGACCAAATCTTTTTAGAAGAATACTTTCCTTTCCGACAATAAATATTTTGTTAATATTCTTAACCGATATTTTTCTTAAGCTATGCAGTTTCTGTTTTAATAAAATAGTTGAGTCATGAATTTCACTATTCCGACTTAGAAAAGCAACGTTCTCGCATATTTTCATTTTACTGTATTTTTACTTGTAAACTAAAAGTGACCAAATCAAGATTAAAAATATAGATGTATTCTTTAGAATTTCTCAGTGGAACATCGCAATAAATAAAAAATATAAAAAATTGTTGCGCCATATTAAGTAGTGCATGTGCAATTTGTATATGAAAATCCAATAACCTAAATATTTGTAAAAGTTCTAACTAAATATCATTTTTTAATAGTGACCCTTAACTTGATATACAAGTAATTGCGAGGCAAGTGCATATTGATTTGCAGTTCCCACAGTTTAATTCTAAATTCGAGGTCAATGGTTAACACATCGAATTTATATGTGTTCTATCAAAGTCAGCTTATTCGAACCGACGCAAACCCTAAAGTCTGTCACCATTATGAAACGCACGTGGTAATATTTTTCACTAATTGACAAATTGCGTGTTTTTTAATTTATTAGTAAACTAATTGAATTTGAAACCTTTTACACTAAAGACTATATGACGTACTTTTAAGTTCAACTACAATTTCATACTATTATGTTTAAGATGTTAAAGAAACGCAGCAGAATGGAAATTAAGATAAGTTACTGTTATTATTTTTAGTGCGTGCAAATTCAAGCGTAGAAATAATATCAACTTTCCTGCCCAACAGCCGTACAACTAATGAATATTTCCAAAATCTAATTGTATTGTAACACCAACTTTTACAAGTTTGGTGCAACGTTTGTTTAAACAATACTGTTATGATTAAAATTATTGTATCACTAGCAGCACTATTACAAAAGTTTTAGCTTATTAAATATCTTGCTTTACACGGGTACCTTCACAATAATTTACAAATATGTACGTTTTGTGCGTTTACGTAGCGTACCCTTATTCACTGACCTCCACACAGATAAATAAATTGTAGAGATTTCACTCCGAATACTGTTTTTGAGCAAAACAGGCATTTGCGCTAACTGAACACAGAGCAAAGAAAATGACAATTAGCAACAAAACATAGCAGTAATACCTACTTGTGACCACAGTTGAATTTTGCCAGGATATCTTAGTTTACTTATTGCCTGTATTTTTAAAGCGCCTGTCACATCGATTTGCCTCAAAGATGATTTAAGTTTCCCCGACTTAACTTTGATTCCCATTTCGCCCCATTGTTTTACAGCTCGCATCGACTTTCTAGCCAAATATCCTTTCAACCGAAAGCTCGGTTTAAAATCAAGTAATCCAAGAGACTGAACCCACGACAAATTAATTTGTCTTCGGCAACCCATTTATTATTTACTAAAACGTCATACAAGCCTTGACCAAAAGAATCATCCATAATTCCCCATATCATTCTTCTGCTTGTCGTGCACTTTTCAAGCAAGTGCGAAAATGTAAGTTTTTGTAGTTCATTGGCAGTGGCATTTTGCTACCGCCAATTCTGTCAGGTTTTTACCATTGAATATTCGTTCTAGCGCACTAAGTATTTTTGTCGGAATGAAAAGGTCCGCAAGTTGAAGCGCATATACTGCTGCCGCACCAACTTCAACTTTGTATCCTTTGTTCAGAAAATCCATGAAAGTCGGGAACTCAGCTGTGGCCATGTTTTCTGATGAAATGCCACCCTGGTATGGGCTCGATATGCAAACCATTAACGCAAGAAGGATTCCTAGAAATGCTCTTGGATGGTTGTACTTGCAGGTGAGCCATACCACAATTAATGCTATCCAGACCAAAGGAACCATTAAAGTAAACATTGTGAAATTCAAAATATTTACATCATTCATATTTGCACAAACTGATGTCTTCCACAATGCATCGTATTCGAACCAATATAACTCGCTTCGTAAGTCCACGATCTCCAGAGGAATCGGTCCAAAATAGTTTTCAAATACAGTCAGGTGCACGAACCAGTTTACAGTATCCCACTCCTCGAGTGGAAAGTCCAATACATTTATCACAAAAGTTATGTTGAGAATATCTGGAGCTGAGGAAAATTGCTATGTTTCTGGAATTGCACATTTGCGCAAGGCTTTAACTAAACCTTTCAAGTCTAGGTTACCATCAGGAAACAACAGTCTTTCTGGTATACCAAAGGGCAATTCAATACGAACATGTTTGCCATATCCTTGGCCATTAAGTATGTTGTGTATCTTGAATATCTCAGAAATGGCAACATTACGGGGATAATTGTGAAAGGTGTGCTGATTAGGGCAAATATAGCAGTAAACGAAAATATTGTCTCAACTTTCCATATAAAATAAAAGTTAGACGTGAAAAGATTGCAAATTTGACATGAAGACCAGTTTTGAAAAGGAATACAAAATTTCTTGTGCGCCATAGTTTAAGTTTAAATTGATGGAAAATATTGATTCTTCCGAAGTCGAAAATCCACTGTTTTGAATAACCAATGCTGTTCCAGTAAAGTTTTTTGTGAGCAGTAGAAATGTTAAGCATTGAGTGGTTCTTTTTTGGCTGATGGTGAATCGAAAGTGGCCTTGATTTAGAGTAAAGTTATTTCCATCTAAAACCTCCTTGTTAATATTTGGCATAAAGTTATTCGAGTGGAAATATGTGTATGTATATAGTTTTGAATTAGATTTAATTTCCAAAGTATCCAACTGATGTTGGTGTTCGTAAGCTGACACAATGTTTATTAAACAATCAGACTCGATAGAAATTGGTAACTTGGCTATATTCTGAACTGTTTCTGCAGATACGAAGATGAAAAAATTCCGGAGCAAAAAAACTTCGATTATGGTCGAAATGAAAGACAAGGATAAAAGTGTAGAAATAACCATATCAAATTCAAGCAGTTCAGTTCGACTGAAATAATTTTACTTCTTATTTTGGGATTTCAAATTGAATGAACTTTCAGGATTATGATTTTACTCGAGCAAAAGCAAATAAGTTGTATTAGACATTTTGTGGTTAACAAAAAATAAATTACTGGGACTGTATCGATTTTTAAGTAATAAATGTTGATGCTCCGTTTAAAATAATATCAAGTGATCGCTTGACATGCACACTATTGCCATCAATATTTTGTATTGCACGCGATATTCGCCTATTGTAATTTAGCTTAATAAGTATTTTTTCTTTATATAAGCTAGCTTCGTATGTTTTTGATAATATCAGATTCTATTTAAATAGCACTAGCCAGTATGGCTATTTTATAGAGCTTCGTCAGAACCCAAATTAATGTCGAACAAAATTTATTTATTGTAAAAACGAATGCCGCTTGTTAAAAAAGTTGGTTGTTTTTTTGGAATTTTTAAAACTGGATAGTAGAAATAAAGTTTTTCATACATATGTTATTAATGTATACGTCTTTTTGTTGAACAATCAATGTAAATGATATTATATCAAAGCTTACCTCCGGGTTGGGTCACCAAATGGAAGCAGTTGAAAACGATAAATACTGAATATCTGATATACTTATTCGTTCGATAAACTTTAACACACTTTATCACCAATAAGGAGATAATGAGTATGCATGGTTCTAATTGACATACAATTGTCACTTGGATGTTTGAACTTATACCGAAACCGACCAAATGCCGTGTAATTTGTGAACCACTTATCACAAAATATTCAATCGCTTTGGGGGACTTTTTAAACTATATGGATCTTACTCTATTGGCTTTCAGGGCAAATTATCTCGCAACAATGCTTTTGAAAAAGAGGATGAACAAAGTTCAGTCAACTTGTGGAGGAACACTCAGAGCATACCAAAAAATTAAAGTTACAATTTTGGAATACAAACTTGTTGTTATTCACACGCAAATGGTCAACAGTTGTTTTCGAAGTATCGCGTTACAATACAAAGCCATGCTAGTTATAATGGGCGTTATGTTGGGAACTGCAGTTTTAATAACAAGTTCCAATCTTTTTTAAATATGAACACAATCTTATTTGCCTTATTATCATTAGTAAATCCGTAGATTTTTTCTGACAGTTAGATAATCTGTACCAGATAAAGTGAAGTGAATGTGTCAAAAAATAATAGATGGTTGGGAAAACATGCTAGTAGGAAAAAGTGACGCTCTAAGAAATCCTGTCGCAGCCTTAGGCGTGACGCAAAGCAACTGCAGAAATTTGTTTTTACTTTGTAAGCGTGAATTATGATGAGCAGGATACATGCGTCAAGATTTTAAAATTTATGACGGACTCCACATTTTGACCTATAATGGTAGCTATTTTTATTATTTGTTTATTAATATCAATCAGTTACCAAATTCTCTGTTTCCGAACAGACTTCATACAAAAATGCCTGCGTACTCGATACAGTTGTAACCTGTACGCTGATTCAACAAAACGCCTTAACTAGATCAAATAATGAATGTTATAAATGGTTCATTCCTAGTAAAAAAACCTCATGTCAAAAATAACAAACTTAAATATATTCACTCTTAAATGAGATTCCATGACAATATAAAAGGCACGCAGTCATAGTTTTAAACATTAAACATGAAGAAAATCATAAAGAAAATATGAGTAACTTTTGAGCCAACCTACGATAGCATATCAATAAACTTTAATGTTTAAGCAGCGCAGCAGAATGGAAATTATAACATATTTGGATTTTTATATAAGATAATTATGTTTAATGCGTAATTGTAACATCAATGCTTACAAGATTTGTGCGGCAAATATTTAGATAATACTTATATGATCATGAATAATTGTAATATCTACAGAACCATAGCAGGATTTAACTTACAATAGTTTGCTTATGAATGTACTCACACTTTTATTTAAATAGAATATACACAATCACTATAATTATCTACCATAGGTTTACGGAATTGTACGTTTTATAAGTTTATTTAGCTTACACTTATTCAATAACCTCCATAAAGACAAACATTTGATAGAGATTACACTTCGAATATTGTTCTTGTGCAAAATAAGCATTTGCACTAACTGAACACAAAGTAAAGAAAACGACAATAAGCAACAAAACAAAGCAGTTATACCTACTTGTGACCATAGTTGAATTTTGCCAGGATCCCTTAGCTTACTAGTTGCCTCTATTTTTAAAGCGCCCGTAACCTCAGCTCTTCGCAAAGAAGATTTAAGTTTCTCCAACTTAACCATGATTCCCATTTCGGCCCATAGATTTACAGCTTCTATCGCCTTTCTTGACAAGTGTCCCTTGAACCGTATGGTGGGTTGAAAATCAATATTAGCGTTGTCCCGCAAACTTAAACCCTGACAAATTAATTTGTCCTCAACTCGCCAAATTTCCTTCCCAAGCACTTCGTCAAAGCCTTGACCAAATGTATCGTCGGCAACACTTGCAATCATTCTTTTGCTTTTCGTCATCCTCTCAAGCAAGTGCGGAAATTGGCCTTTTTGTAGTTCATTTGCAGTAGCATTTGCTACCACCAATTCTCCAAGTTTTTTACCATTCATTATCCGTTGTAGGGCCTGATATACTATTATTGGAATAAAAAGCTCCGCATATTCAACCCCATATGCAGCTGCGCCCATTTCTAGTTTGTATCCATTCTTTAAGAAGTCCATGAAAGTCGGGAACTCAGCTAATGCCATATTTTCTGATGAAATACCTCCCTGGTATGTACCGGATAAGCAAACCATAGATGCAAGAAGAATCCCAAGAAAAGCTCTTGGATGATAATACTTGCAGGAGAGTCCAAACAACGGACAAAGAATATCCAAAGTTTTGAATAGATGTTTGCAAACAAAACTATAAATAACCATCACGACGATCAATGATATCCAGACTGTGGGGGCCATCGCAGTAAGCATTGAGAAATCCAAAACCACTAGGTCTTTTATATTCACACAAGCAGATAGCTGCCACATTGCATCATATTGCATCCATATTACTTTGCTTCGTGAGTCCACGATCTCTAAGGGAATCGATCCAAAATGATTCTCAAATACTATAAGGTGACCGAACCAATTTGCAGTAGCCCATTCTGAGAATGGGAAGTCTATTATGTTTATTGCAATAGTTACATTGAGCATGTCTTGAGCTGATGAGAATTGTAACGTTTCTGGTACTGCGCATTCGCGCAAGGCCTTATTTAAGCCTTTTAGATTTTGACTACGTCCGGTAAAGGTTTTAAAGCATGATGAATAATCACTCCACAATAGTGTTCCTGGTATACCAAGGGGCAGTTCATTACGTACATGCATGCCATATCCTTGGCCATTAAGTATGTTGTGTATGTTGAATATCTCAGAAATGGCTAAATTGCGGGGATAGTTGTGAAAAGTGTGCTGATTAGGGCAAAAGTAACAATAAACGAAAATATCGTTAATGTTTTCCATGTAAAATAAAAGTGGGGCGTGAAATGGTTGCAAATTTGACATGAAGACTAGTTTTGAAAAGGAATACAAAATTTCTTGTGCCCCATACATTGGATTTAGATTAATGGAAAATATTGATTCTTCTGATGTCGAAAATCCACTGTTTTGAATAACCAACGCTGTTTCAGCAAAGTTTTTTGTAAGTAGTAGAAATGTTAAGCATTGAGTGGTCCTTCTTTGGTTGATGGTAAACCGAAAGTGGCCTTGGTTCAACGTAAAATTATTTCCATCTAAAACTGCCCTGGGAATATTTAGCTTGAAGTAATTCGAGTGGAAATATGTGAAGGTGTATAGTTTTGTGTCAGAACTTATTTCTAAAGTGTCTAGTTCATGTTGGCGTTCGTAAGCTGATACAATGTTTATTAAGCAATCAGACTCAATATAAATTGTTAACTTGGGTATATTCTGAAATATTTCTGCCGATACAAAAACCAAAAACTTAAATAATAAGACACAATATGTTAAATTCTCCATTTTGCGAGGAATGAAAACTTAGACATAACCATATTAACTTCAGACTTGAGCTCAATTCGCTTGTGTAATTGTTATATATCTTTTTGGTTTGCAGCTAATAATACAAATTTTAATTACTTTTCGACTTAATACCAAGGCACGTGAAAAAACAATAAGTTGTATAAGACTTTTCAGAAGTTTTCGTAACGCTGCTGGAGCATTACGAACAAATAATTACTTTGGCGAAATCGATTCTTAGTAATAACGTTCGAGGATACGGTTAAATCCATGGTAAATGATCGCTTGACATGGACAAAGTTGAGATACATATTTTGTAATACACGTTATAAATCTAAAGGTACAATATTCCTGTTTTGCAAGCCAATAAATGACTAAAGGGGTTCCTTATGGCTTGCAAATATATGTTGGCATATAAATGGAATCGAAGGGATAGTAGTCGTGTCATATCTTGGGTATGGGATGTGATGATTGAGTTGAGTACACTTTGCCTTTTTTAAATGTGTCGACTAGATTGGACTCAGGGAATGCTGATAATAAATACTGACTTGACTTTTTTAACTTACTTATCGAATTATTATGAAGAAATCTAAACTAAACTTTATACATATACATATTTCCACTCGAATCACTTTAAGCTAAATATTCCCAAGGAGGTTTTAGATGGAAATAACTTTACGCTAAAACAAGGCTACCTTCGACTTACCATTAACCAAAAAAAGAACCAATTTTTAAAATCATTATAACATGCTTCGTTAATTATTATCCAGTTGATATATAAGTTGGCAGTTAATTATTTTTAAACATATAATTAGCTTATAATTGTTGCCCAAATAGCTAATGTCCATTTTTAAATATGTTCCACAAATGTATCAAGCTAAATGTAACGAATATTGTATGAAGGGAGTCATTTTAGGTGTCATATTTAGTTTCATAGCAGCTAGTCAAATCATTGTTATTTACCCGTTGTATAGAAAGTTGAGCTAGGAGATGCCCGCACATATTTTGTAAATATTTTGTTTCCCTGTTTGTAAATATATTTTCCGAAATATTAAGATTGTTTCTCAATACTACCTGATTATTAAAGTTTATTACTAGATCTAATTTTCTAAACTGATGTTGGCGTCATAACAGAAAACGTTTTTTTATGTCTGTATGTCTACAAGGACACTAAATTAAATATTTAGTCATATATTAACATTGCAATGCCTGTTCTAGATTGCTTCGTATCGATAGTAGTACGCTAATCAAATGTGAGAGATAACAATTAGGAATACTTCCACATTCGTCTATTCGTCTATTTCACAAGAAGAAATCTAGTCTCTTATTATCTAGTCTGCTATGAACATATGCTAACTTGTCCATATAGCTTTAATAGTTCCAAGTAAATCATAAAATCGATTTTACAGCAGGATGAAAGAACTTGTGTTGCTAAAGTACAATTTATGAGAGTTGTTACCATGGTCAAAGTATCTATCAGCGACTTACATCGGACAGGAATGGTGATTAATTTCACAATGCAACACAAGCTCTCTCTTTCGGTCTCCATATCATCAAATCGGTTTTTTTGTAAAGTCGGGGGAAGGGTTTTCGCTCACAATAGCCCTGTAATTTTGTACTTTTTATATAATTTTTTAAATCAAAATGATATATATTTTTATACTTACAATGACAGCAAATATCTTGTTAATGTACAATGTGGAATTGGGCAATATTTTTTGTGGTTTCTACTTCAAGAGATACCGTTGTATGTTCATTTTTTTAAATCAGGATGGTACGTGGTCAATTCTGACAAGTATTTTGCAAAGGGTTTAATCACATAAGGTATACTTTTGATCTAAAGTATAGATAGCCAAAACTAGAAAAACACGTTTGAATAATTAAAAGGTTTTTTTTGCAGAGTTATTCAGTTATAGCTCATATTCTACTTTTTGTGCAAAACCTTTTCTACTCTTATTTAAAGTAGTATTAAAAATTTAATTGCAAGTACTTTTGTGCAAATTTGCTAGCTGTGTTTATTTAATAAAATAGTAATATACGTCGACAAAACTAATCTAGCATAAAATACGTCAGACTCTACATATTATAAAAACTGTTGGTTTGAAGGTATACTGACAATGAAAATAATTTACAGGTAGGCAAATTACGAGAACATTAAATTTGGTAAAAACCAGGAGAAGTTTATATAAAACTATACTATATTTATATAATGTACTAAAAACAATAGGGGCGTATTGTTGTTAGTTTTGCAAAGCCATAATTTTTTAGTTCAATATTAACTAAGACAAGCGCTTCAAAGCTTTTAGTCATTAAAAACTTAAACCAGCGTTCAACGTTTATTGTTTGCTCTTGTGGGTAAATTTTATTGAACCAAAAGCTTAAAAGCACCAACGCTTTTATTTTATTTTATGAGTATATACCAAACGAAAAAGCCATATTATTATAAATGTCTGAACATTTTCCCCAGCTGTATTATTTATTTTGCAAAATCTATAATTTTTTTATCTACAAATCGATCAACAGCTTCTCCATTCGTTTCCGACCATTTCCTAACTAACAGTATGTTTGTCCAGGACTCATTTCAATAAGTTCTCAAAGTAGACATGTTGATTTCTACAGGTCTGATACTTGATTTACAAAAAGTACTGAATACTATTCAAAGTTGGAATTGAGTTCCCTTGGAGTACCCTTTTGAAATAAACATCCCCGAACAAAGTCGGATCTTCAAAGTTTCTTGTAATTCGAATTTTTTACAAAAAGACCGGAAAGTTTTTTTTTCATGCTAACTTACACCGCAGTCTTATGTCTTGTCAAAATTATTCTAGAGTGTGATTCAGCTCTTAGTAGTTTCATTGTATTTTATGGTGTATATTTTGCAATTGATGGTGTAATCACAGTATGTTTTTATAAAGAAGAAGCTACAAACTTTTGTAACTTTCTTAACCAGCTAAGTGAATTTGAACTTCGTTTGGTAGGTAAACTTAAGCAGACGTCCCTCCATCAGAACAAGGCAACAAAGTATGTACAGATATGCTTAAAACTGTTCACTTCTGCTTTGAGGGCACACACGGTCGTACATGCATTTTCATCTTTGTTAGATCCAACCGTCCCATGGAATATATTACCATTACTAGTATTTAACCTGGTTTGTTCCAACCAATCTTTTTTTACATTTAAAATTGTCAAAAGAGTCATAATTTTTATTTATGTCTACGTGTCCATTAAAATCATTGCGGATTTGGGTATAATCAACAATATGGTTAGCCTTTTCGTTCCAACGTTTTGTCTAGCTGCCTGTTTAAAATTTCTACAGAGACAAATGGGTCGTGTATTTAAGTTAGAAAATATGTATCAATGTTTAAACTCGTATCGTCAAATTCAGATTATTACAATACTTTATAGCTGTATACATCGGAAAGTGTTTCTTCCTGTGCTTATTATTGCTGTTATTATGTGCCTTTCTGGATCAGCCTTTGTTTTAATATCGATTTCAACAAAAATGCAGTTTGCTGCTTTATTTATTTTCCTGAATTTATTTATGGTTGGTGTGGCATGCGTTCTGGTCAGTTTTTACTTTGCTGCTGTACTATATAAAATATGTAATTCCACTTTAAAAGTATTCAAAAAACGTTTCATGTTTGTACATTTGTTGAAGCTTTCCAACAATTTCAGTGAACGAAAATTGCTAAGGAAGCATATTCAATCATTGTGCCCTATTAAAATTCGTTTTCTCCATTCAAATTATTTTGATGAGTTAACACCGTTAATTTTATTCAAGTTTTCAATTAGATTGGCTCTGCAGCTTGCATTGGTTACGAAATAATATTAAACTTCTTGCTTAAAGACGTTTTGCTTAAAAATATTTGTTTATTGGTTCACTCCCTGACTAATGTATAATTCAGTTTGTTTCATTTTGCCATACAGAAATATATTGTTTAACATTTGGTTTGGGATACTTTGGTACTTTGTATTGTTAAATCTTGCTAAAAGTTATTAAAAGCTTAAATTGGTCAACAAGGTTTGTTCAAAACAGATTCAGGTAAACTGCTAGTTCTTTGGTTGGTTATAAAGTTGGAAAACCAAAATAACTTCATGTTTCAACAAAACCTCGAGCATGAAGCCATCAATTTCTTTGGTTTTAGACCAAAAAGGATGGGCATAGTTGTAACAGGGCACAGCAATAACGGAATAATTGCTATCACATCTGGAAACCTTTTTTACGACTAAACTAGAAGGGTCAAACAAAAGCTACAGAGCTAAGAAATTTTACGGGTCAACTATGCCATAAACAAGCTCAATTGTTTGATTAAAAATGTTAACGGTGAAGTAAACACTATTACCGCTAATAGCATTTGATTAATTTAAAATGCTTACATGTTGTCAATGCAACACAAATATTAAGCAAATTTGCAAACTTGGATTTCACTGAAAGAGGTTTACGTTCAGTCTAAACAATTAAGCAATTAATAATTGGTCGTTTTTGGATTTAAAAAAAATGTGCACAACCATTTAAAACCTCGTATTAAGATCAAAATAAATTTACATAAGCAGCCCACATATTTCACAATAACATTTATTACTTTTAACCAGTTTTGCTGTTAACATGAACATGTGGATGAATTCTTTTAATTTATTTTAAGGTAATATTTATAATACTTTATACAGAAAATATTTTAAGCTGATAAAGGAAAATAGGGTAAAATACTGTTTAAGTTTTACTAGAAAATTAAAAGGTTTTTATTATGTAATGATAAAAATAATCCATACGCGCATACACTTATTATTCTTTAAAGTTCTTTTATGTTTGAAGTAAATAAAATATTCAACAAGTATACCTCTGAAATTGCTGAATTAAAATCGAATCGATAGACGTGTTTGATAAACCAGCAGAACAAAATTGATTTTTTACAATGCAGCGGTAAACTTAATTTTACAAAAAATTCTGCATTAGATAACAAAGGTAAACTAATAGTGGAAAATAATAATAGCATCAAAACAACGCGACAGCAAAACAAAAAAAAAATTCACAAAAAGATCCCTCCCAAAGTAAGCAAACATGCCATATTTTAGTCTAACTGGTCGTACTGCTTTTGTACGCAAAAATACTATTCTATTTTGCCATTTCCGCTTTCTTAACAATTCTCCTTTAGCCATTAAAATGTTCACCTGAACGGCAACACTATCCAAATCTAAAAGTTTACAGAGTAAATTCATTACAACCATTAAGCCAAACAAAAGTAGGCAAAGTGCAGTAGCAAACCAAATGTACAAAATATATCCTATTCTTTCAGGCGTACATTTTACAACGGTCCACGCTAAAAACACAATAATCCAAAAGACCAAGGACAGCACCAAATACAGTGTAATTTCTCCAATCGGTTGAACAATTTTTATGAGCAAACGGTATTCAATGTGAACTTTACAAATTCTAGACGGGTTTCTGCAAGACATCGGAGCAATGAGAACATTATTCCATCGTATTAAAGCCACAAGTGTAATTGTGTAAAGGTATGCCACGCACCGAAACGTTTCGACACATGCAATTAGCAGTAATATATATCTAATTGCTACAGCAACAAGAATGGTGTAAGTGGAACGATACATGGGATCTCCTATATATTCCTCGAAAATATATTTAAATGGATCCAGCCCTGTTGCAACAAATGCTAAGGGTACCACAACAATGCATATAGCCAATAGAGGACCCAGAGAAAGTTTTAAGAGGGAACTGAAGTCCACATTGCCTTCTTGGCTGTTGTATCGTTTTGTGGTAAATTCTAAATTAGAAATTTTCAGTTCTGGTTTAAATGACGGAATAATTTAGAACGAATTTTTAAAACTTGAATATAAAAACTTACCTTTTTTGATTTGAACTGCCATTTTTAACAACTCATTAAACGCTGAAATGAATAGATGGATATTAAGTAGCATACAAAATATTATAAGCACTGGAGCAGCAAGAGCAAAGCATATCAATATTTGGACCATTACTTCAATTCTTTCAACGTTTTTGTAAAAACTAATGTAATAGGATGTCAATAGAGCACATAATGCGTATACGACAGTAAGAAATAAAACAGAAATAGGAGGACCCCAATATTTTAAATATGGTTTCAAAATATTTAGTTGTTGGTAGTTAGCATTCCATTGAAGAGGAAAGGTCCACAAGTAAAAATGGAAGCTTTTAAGAAACTTGAATACGTTCTTTTCTAGATTGTCTATTCCCATTTTTAGGAAAATTGATGGATGTTTGCAGCTAAAAAAATAGTTCAAAGTGAAGCTACATATAAAATTAAACTATACAAAGGTTACTCAAATAATGACTAGAGGTTGGCTTCCAGACAAAAATTATTTTGACATGCTTTTTTATGGACTAAGCACATAAACAGGGCTGAATTATTCATAATCCTTTCCTTTTAACATATTTTTATTATACTTTTAATAAAATGTACACATTTATATCTTCTAAATGTCAATCTAAATTCAAATAACCGATTTTGCAAAAAGTTATATTAGTTTGGTAGTCACTTGAAACAATGTTTTAATATCCACGGTTTTTTTGATTTCTAAGAAATAAAAACGACGTTAATATTTTAGTTTGACGACGTCTTTGTCATCTTCCTAATTCAAATAAAATGGTCATAACATTATGTTATTATTGTATGATTTTCCTGATAAAATATTATATACTGACAATACCTAATATTTTCCCAATTGGTTCTGCAACATTTTGTCATTACGGCTTTTAAACATGTTTATTACAAAATATCTAATTCATTTCCGATACACATATTTTTTGAAAAACAAAGTTGGATGTTCAACGTAACAAAATGGTAAAATATCAATTAATTTAAATAGAAGTATGCGTTTAGAGTTGTAATAAAGTTAAGTTGACTAAACAGAATTTGAATGATTTCTTGGACACATATCGAGTCAACCTCTTTTTCATCCAGCATAGCAACAACGATAACCGCTGTAAACATTTTCAGAAGCCGTATTGTTGTTTATTAAAACAAACAATGCAAATAAACATATATTCATCGAATGATGTTTTGTATTTTAAATAAAAGCCCATTATTGATATGAGTTCCTCAAGGCTATAAAGCTTTTACGTTATGTTCAAACTTAACAACTTATTTTTGAAACCCTTATTGATTTAATATACTTAAATAAATAGACGCGTTTCCTTGATTCTTCTAAAATGCAGTAGTACTAAGTCAGAGTAGCTGCTACATTGATTTATCTTTTATTCACCAATACGTTTATTCTAAAATTGTGAAAAAATACGTTTAAATAAAGAGCACTTGAGAGGTTAATTCAGAAAACCGATTTCAAGCACACTCTATTTTTATAACAATTTTTACTACATACTATGCATCTTTGTCAAACATATTTAAGTACCTAGAATTGGTACGATTCCCAAATACACGCTGATTGTTACTACTTTATTGTCCACAAATGATGTAACTTTAATTCTTCTCCACAGCAATGTAATCCAAAAAGAAGTAATAGTACAACAAATATATTAATATATTCTTCTCAGCCGATTATCCTTTAATACCTAGATCTAAATATTTGTATTCAATGGAACTTAGAATTTGTGACACAATAAGCCTCCACTCGTTTCCGTTTGAAATTAAGGAAACTAGGAACGACATTATTCATATGGATACAAATGCTAATTTTAGGTGGTCTTTGAAATGTATCTTACTGGTACATCTTCTGGTTAATTTGGCGAAAGGATTGTTTATTCTTAAAACCGTTGTAATTGACAGTAATTCCATGGGTGGCAATCAAATGACTGGAATCATTATTTGGCTGGCAGTTTTCTCTTCAGGAGTGGTCGTGTTCATGTTTCCCTTTTACAAAGATGACGGGCTAATTATGATAGTAAACAGCTTATTTAATGAAAAGTGCATTAGGTCGTCTCTAGGAGTGAAAGTTCTGGTTTTAGGTTACATATTGTTTGCTACTGTTCTGCCTATATTGTATGCTGTAGCGGTATTTTTTCAAATATTGACCCGATAACTTCATACTTGGACCAAAACGTGGGGAACTTGACAGTAGCGTGTCGACTGCTAATTATTATATTCAAGATTCTTGATGTTTGGAAATACGGGTATCATTGTTGGTTGGGATTCTTTGAAATAAGCCAAACAATGTTTGCAAGTTATTTTGCAATAATGCTTTTGATAAAAAGGATGAACAAAACTAAGTCAACCTACACAAGAACATTTACAGCATATTCTAAATTCAAAGTTACAATTTCGGAATAAAGACAACTTTTGATCTACACACGAATGGTCAACAGCTGCTTTCGAAACAGCATTGCTCTTCCATTACAAGTTATTGCAATTATAATCAGCGTTATGTTAGGAACTAAAGTTTTCAGTAAAAATTTACGACGTACTGCAAATGTGGAGACACATTTGTTTGTAGTTTACGTTTTAGTAAATCTATATGTCTTTTTTGTAGTTGTATATTCAGTCCCTGGCAAAGTGAACGCAACAAGTAAAAGAATAATATTTGGTTGGACAAACATGTTGGCAGGTATCAGTAAAACCATTTTTCCCTCTACAAAACTCAAGGGTGAACTTAGACGTGATGTTAAAGCAACTAGAGATATTCGATTTTACTTTGGAAGCGTAAATTATTACGAGCAAAATACATGCGTCAACATTGTAAATTTTATTACAGACTCTACAGTAAATTTGGTACTAATGTTGTAAATGAATGTATTAGACGAGTAAGTGTTAATATAGTTGCTGAAGTTGTGAATGTCTTTTATGAAATAATGTTAATTGGTTTATTTAGATATAGAGGTTAATTATTAGGCATATTATATTTGTTGCTTGCCTACTTTTTCAAATATTATCTACTTATCATTGTAAGAATACGCACGTAGATTTAGTACAATTCCTAGTAAAAATACTTGATGTGCTTATTAAATAACATCTGTACATGCAATACGATAATGCTCAATATTAAACCTTATTTAACATTCAAATATTGATATAACAAACAAATTTGTTAATATGTTGTTCCTTACGATGAGTACTTTTTTCTTAAAATAAAGTAGCGTATTTTTTTTAAAGACGTCGAAAACTGCAAGAAAACTAATAATACTTTAAACCCAATAGCAAGCAACATTTTTACCGCAAACCTACTTTCTGCCGTTACAAAAGATCAAAACATAATTAGAAAAAGATAATGCTTCGCAATTTCTAATAAAAATCCAACCAAACATGCAGTTATAATTACAAGTTGAACATAAAAACCCACCACAATATTGCGATCTAAGCTAAGTCCAATCGGATTTTCATATGTAAACCTATCAAACTCTCGCTGCAAAACGTCTGACCTTCTCCAAGCTGCATAATTATTCCATTGTTTTGCTATTCAGGACACTTGCATAACTGAAATTTTAAACAAAATTGGTTTCATAAACTACACCCTTTGCAACAACCAGCCTTTTCTTGTCGGCAGAATGTTTTCTTTCCCAACGCTTACAGTTTTGTTTATTTTCTTGGCAGATTTATTTGTCAAATTTTGTATCCTATTGTTTTGGAGTCCCCTATATACCAAGATGCTTGGGATTCTTGTTTATGTTTAAGATTTTCCAAATTGGTTCACATATTATCGGTAAAGTAGAGAAGCAAGCTATTAATGTATAACTGATTACCCCTTAGATATTTGTTCGTGGAAGCTAAACCACATTATAATTTTTAATTAAACCATCTTGACCATAATATTTATATGTATACATATATAACCTGCAAATATAATATAACTCAAGAACACATTTAGATTTTTTTATCAGTAGACCATTCGTCCAAAACAAGTATTAAATATCGAATTGCTTTTTATATTAAATAATGTGTTTTATCGATTTAGTATTTGTACCTGCTAATAGCACGGCACAGTATGGCACGTAACTTAAAAGGACAAGCATAAGTTAGGCAAACTTAAACGTTCTTCCTGGAGAACAACATGTTTGACGCATGACGACGTCCAAATACAATTTAATTTGAGATCATGTTTTAATTTTAATTAATCCTACTCTTCTCTTAATATAATTTTAATAAGTCACTGGATCAATTACAGATTGCATTTCAATAAAATAATTTAAATTGCTTTTTTATATATTTAGACTTTAAAAAAATTGCTTGGTTCAAAAAATAAGTTATGATATTCAGTAGTAAACCTTTTCCGAAGCAGTTCCAACCTAATAAAAAGGTTTTAAAAAATTTCTGCATTCCTAAGTTTTGATACACTTCCTAGTAAAATGGCATTGTCGAATCTGGAAAAAAATACATTCATTGTTCTTGATCATCTGAACTTTTATCTGTGGCCGTGCCTTTTGCAATGGAAAACAGATTACTCGCAAGTTTACATTTCAAAACCAGCCAACAAACGTTCGGCTCCACCTTTTATAGCTTTGTGTTTCACTTTGGTATATGCATTTGTTTGCGGAATAACCGCAGCTTTTACTATATTTCATCACGATGTTCAAATAGTCAGAGTTTTGATTCTTATACTATTAGGCAGCGGTCTAATTGCTCCAGTATTAACTCTGTTTCTACTATCATTACACTGCAATATATTTGTATTAGCATTTAATGAAATGTTGCAACTGACATTGCGCACTCACACAGGTAATATAACAACTATGACTCTTCCAAAAGCTTGATATATTAAAAACAGATATTTAATTTGATTTTTTTGGCAGAGCTTTTCCACAAATTTAAGGAAAAAAGAGATTTTGCTAGCATTGTAAAATTTGCTGTGGGCCCGATACTAATTATAAGTATTCCAACAGTACCTTTAGCTTTCATAATTACGGACCTCGACCCATTTAGTTACATTGTAGAAACAACTTTGGGCAATTATGGAAGTCACTCAAATGTATTAAAACTAGTTACGTTGCTTATAAGATATGTGATGTTAGTTGTGGCATGCATCGAACCATTTCGATATATGGCACACTTTTACACACATGGTCTTATATTATTAGATCGATGGTCAAAAATTCTCAAAATTCCTGTCGCATTTTGCAGAAATGTAGCCACATCATTCCGATTGCACATTGAGTATCGTTTGCTTTTCAAAACATTTCAGCCTTCTTTAGAATCTGTTTTCTATCAATTGTTATACTTTGTATTTTGGATTATTGTATTTCTGGTGTGGTGTTGTATTCACTCCTCACCCTCAGAAATAGGAAACATTTTGTATTTTTGGTTTGTGATTGCACTTTTACTTCTAGTGCTCATATTAAATATGTGGTTACAATTATTGTGCAATCTCTCGGAATTGGACAGCATTGCGGTAAAACTGAATATTTTGAGGGCCGAAATGTATTTGGCGAGAAGTCGAACGAGGAATAATAGAATAATATTGCTAAAAACCCACGCAGTACGAGCTATTCGACTAAAGTATGGCATTTTTGACTACTTTGGGGGTGACCTTTTTGTGGATTTTCTTTGGCTCTTGTTACAACGTTGCCTTGATGCCATTTTAATTTTCCCTGGATAGTTACAATGCTAATAAATTCAAACGAGTTGCCATAAGCTTAAAGCCTTGTTTCTTATAGTCAAACCAACACTAGTGCGTCCTTCGGATCCAATGGCGTTTGAAATCTGTCATGCTAATTTTTGATACCAATGTCCATTTTCAAATATTATTATCGATCGAATTTGATTTTATTGGAAAACTTTCCGATATTGATTCCAAAGCATGGTTTAGGAACTCAAGTTAGCAGTCATGTATTCGAAATGGGTTTTAGATAAATGTATTTAAATTTATTACAGAACAAATGATTCGAGCTATATGAAAACGTTTATACTTATCAATTAAATTTCAAAGGAAATATTTGCTATTTGGTAATATGCTTGAAATACGTATGGCGGGAAACAGATTTAAATTTACTTACGATGAGTGACGAAATATCATAAGGGCAAAGAAGTTTTTTTGTTTACGGTGGAAACTTTTACGTCACTTCGTTCCATGTTTATATAAGCTTGAACTGCGCAATTGTACACTATTAGTTTTGGTGGAAATCTATAGGAAAATGAGGAATCAACTGACGCAGTTGTTTCAGGGGAATTTTCAGTAAACTTTATTATTTTTTAATAGCTTGAAACTACTGGATATTGAAATATGCCGTAGTGATACTTTAAAGTCACATCGTTAGTTATATTTAGTTCGATTTGATGGTGGTACAGCTTGTAGCTGATAATGTGGAAAAGGCAACCAGGAAAGTTTTCGAATAATGGATTAAGATTGAACAAAATGTGGGCGGATATTTTTTCCAGACGGCATAGCAGTAAAAGTAGAAGTGTAAATTTGTGTGTTGAAATCATTTTTTCGTTTATATTTTATTGAAAATGTTCTTTAAATGCTTTCTAAAGTATTTGTGCAGTTATTTGACACATGTCGAAGCAATTGGGCAACTAAAGTAGAATTTGTTCTACATTCCCAGTTTTGTACTGCTTTCTTCACAATAATGAAATCTTATATGTAAATGTTACTTATTTGAATGAATTATTATGTTAATTTCAAAAAGATATATTTTAAAATCGGTAAAGTGAAGGCATAAGCCCAGAATATATAACTAATTACTTGAGTACCTTTTAAATATTTGTTTGTGGTAGATAAAACACTTTGTAGTTTTTAATCAAACTAGTTTTACCATTAACTTTATATATATAACATAATACTTATATATAAATACATATATATATATACATAACTTAATATAATATAACTCAAAATCACATACAGATAGCTTATCAGTAGAGATTTGTCTTATTTTTCATATACGCAGAAGTTCATACATTCACTCGATCAACAACTCATACACATA
>JAQFZH010000832.1:0-26913 GCA_034695485.1 Entomobrya nivalis
AAAAAAGGAAGAGAACGCCCATCTAAATACATGGACTCGTGAAAAATTTACATATTGGCAACTTATATAAAGTAGATTGTTATTCAAATGTTCAAACTATTGTTTTGCAAAGTTATATATTTTGACATTTGGTCAACTAAGACAATATACATACATATATGCTCATTATAGGCATAGGCATATAAATACCAAAAGACTTAGGTATTTTAAGGAAGAGAAAAATATATCTGGATAGAAGTGCTGACCACTGAATTTATTTATTTGATTATTTATAACTGCTTTATTTATTTTAGTTATAAATATAGTATTTCATGAATTGTGCAAGAAAAATATTTAATATTTAATGCAATCAAATATTCAACAGGCGTTCTCATTAATTTGTATTATGAAACGTAACGTATATTTGACATTTTATAAAACTTTATATATTGTATATTAAAAAAGTTATCTTATAATATACGAAATAATACTATATATATGTCTTATTTTCAAGTGCTTGCTTTGTTAGAAATTTAAGGATTGACGAATCAACACGCAATTTAAAACCGCTCCACAGACCAGTAGAGCTATAAGGGGTGGTCTGTGAAACCGCTCAACGGCCATAACGATGTTATATAAGATTTCATAATATTGAATTCTGTATTAATACTTACTATGAATGAATGTTTGCTCTCTAGTTCAACATTATTAGTACATATGGAAAACATGAAGTTACACAAATATATCTTTTCCCTAAATTTCCCCATAAATTTCTGTGCATCAACAAATATTGAAACCATTTTCCCATGTTTAGACAACAATGAAATTTAACAATTCTTCTATTAACTTTACAAATTAATTGGCATAATATTTTTAGTTGCGTAAACTATATAGCAGAAAAAATTTCTAAAAATACTAAACCGAGGACGTAAATATGTATTTCATACCGTAAATATAAATATATTTGTGGTCTTTTTCCCCCGAAATAATAGTCAAATTTGATCGATGAATCATTTATGCTTGTTATTTAGAGATAGCACAAACTGTTTTGTTATCTAAATAATATACTCGTTATATACTTATGTAAGAAGGTTACCAGAAACGCGCATATTAACACAAGTGGTGACAGACTAACAATCGAAAATAGGCTCCAATAAACAGCCAGACATGACAAGCCAATCTACTTGGCAGACGTTATCATAACAAATTATTAGTCACATTAAGTAAACATATTTACATACTACATCTACACAATAAAAGGGGCAATACTATGTGTAAAGGGAAAATTACTTACACTTATTCGTCCCGGTTTAAACTTTGTTATGAACGATGTCTGACATCCTCTCTTGTAATCGCAACATACTAATAGCATGATGTACAAGTAGCAGGTAATACTTCATCGTTCTTTTACTTTGATCCAATACAATTTTGGACAATCATTTAAATGTTCTAGCTTGTGACATTTTGCTTCATATTATCGAAATACATAATTATTAGTAGATGCAACACAGTATCTTGAACATGTGCAAATGTTAGTATTTTCACATGTTCACAGTTTGCATGCAATTTAAATTCAATTTTCGCCTCAATTAGAAATAATAATTTTTTATTCGTTAATGATGTCTTTTGTCGAAATTAATAAAGCCACATTACGTTTTACACGTAATCAAACTAACTTGTCTGAATTTTAAAAGAACTTTTATGAATTTGGTCAATTATACCAATTTTGGTTGATTCATTTTAACATCTAACTATATTGTATTTAACTAATAGATTTTACTAACCCTTTTCAATTGATATGAAATTTCTGTGTATATACCCTAAAAATGCATTAAACTACCTTGTATGTGTTGTGTAATGGACTCATAAAAATATATGCATAAAGTTATATCAGAAATAGAAATAAACCCCATGCCTGATAAAATCTTCTAAGATAACTTATGTAAGCTTGAAAGAACTGTAAATTCACTCAATCCTTTTGCTTTGTGCAAGTTCATGAAGTTCACATTTTTGAACTAATTAAGATGCAAATTCTATACCGTTTTCCTGAGAACCAAATATTCTTCGAGTTTTATCTTTCGTTACCTGGAAAATTGTAGGCGCTACATTTCAAAAGAAACATGAATAAATTTAGCATGCAAGAGGCAAGATAATACTTCAATGTGGAATAGTACTGCATCAACAATATGCAGGTATTTTAATGTGGATCCCGTATAAACATTACATATGTAAGTAGTTGCTACATTCAGGATTGCGGGGACAGGAAAAAGGGTAAAAATGCTGGAGGGACGTCATGAAACCAGATACACAGACAAAACAACGATTGCACAATGTCGAAAGCGAAATCCTATTTATTAATGAAAACGAATGGCTTTCATAAACTTGAAGAAACCAGTCTAAGAAGGATGTATTATATTATATTCTTATGTAACTTTATCTAGCACATTCCACAATTATAATCCCAGGTTTTATCATACTTTCGAGGGAATTATTCCAAAAGTACACAATGACAAGTTTATTTTGTAAAAACCGTCCGCTCTGAACTTACATATATTTATAGAGAAATTTTACTACTTTTGCCTTTTCAAGCCCTTTTTTGGGGAGTTTTATTAAAGCAGGCTGAAATTAATCTTGACTCTTTGAGTAAGATATATGGTTTGTTTTCAAGTGTACTTTTATTCTTATTTTTGCCTATGCGAGGTCGTTTTAAAATATGTATTATTTACATGCACATTGCTTTCTTCTACACATAAAAATACAATCTTGGTAGTAAAATACACTATTTGACATGCATAATATGCTCGTAAAATTACAGCTACGAAGGTCTACTAAGAATTGTATCTTGCAATAAGACTATAAACTGGATCACAAGCACATGAAATCGCTTACACCCTGTACTACGTAATTCACTGTGTTTGTATTCTATTTTTTATTCCGCTCCCTATTGTTTGTAACGGAAGTATTTTGCTGAGTTGTATTGTTGTATATTTTGCATTTGTTTCTTTTTTCAGTTGTTTATACGACGATGTTCAGAGAGAAACATACAAGCCAAGTGCTTATTCTATATAATTGCAATGCTGACCCGTAGTTAATTAAGTTGTTAAGATATATATGAATCTGCCTTGAAGTATTTTAAATCGACCAGTATATATTTAACTGCTGTTTCAAAGTGATCCAAACATTCGAGTTAAATGTGTAATTATTGCAAAGACAATTTTTTAGAATAAGAATAATATATAAATCATAATATGGAATCATTCTTAGATATAAAAAATATATTATACTACTTTTTCTCTACTGGCCAAACATTAGATCGATTCCGCTTATGAGCGACTTGTGCCATTGTTTGTACCACATGTAACGCAGTAAGTAAACATGAGTACTACTTGAATGAAAGTGAAGACCATTAGCTGAATAAACCGCTTATTAATATTCGGAAAAACAACTTCATGATATAACCACACAGACACAAAGCGGTCGACCTTTGTATGCCTAAAGTGAACCGATGTAAAAAAACGCCCAAAATAACCAGCACATTTTGTCAAAGGGAAGGACTCTTCATTTTCCAATACATGGCATGATTGATTTGATTAAATTTCCTTAATGGGGCTACTAGTTAGTCACGCAACCAAATAGGACATTATATTAATAGACCATGACCGACAAAGCAAAAAATGATGCCTATGCATTACATTTTGCATGCACATCAAAACGATGAGCAACTGGCTTGCAATGAAGAAAGAAATATAACCTGTAAACGCTGGTTTTCTTGTAGATAGTTATTGTCTGTTAATTTAATTTTCTAAATGTCTTGGCCATCCATGCGAGCATAATATATTTACACATACATACTGACTAACGACTTACTGATACTTTATGTTGCCTCAGAAAGCATTGTATTTTAAAAATCTTTTACCGTGACAAAGAACATTTTTTGCTTTTCTTATAGCAGTTCTTTTACAATTTGCTATCAATAACTACTGACTGACAAAAAGCAATCTTGTGTGGGATAACTGCTTTGTCGTATGCTTGTATGCCTTTGTTCACTGGATAGATTGCTATTATGGGAATACAGTTTTGGAATACTATATATAACTATTAAAATATTCACTGGAAGGCAGAAGATAGAGATAGAGTACAAAGTTACTGGGAAGGCTATGTTGAAATAGATGAATTTCCTCGAAACAACTCGAAAGTTTATCTATTGCTGTATATTAATTTATGCTCCTGTGAAGTGGCACATGGCTCGCTACACAGAGTTGCCTTGAAAGAGATGACAGCAGAAACTAAGTTTCACGCTTCCAAAGATCAATAAAGTTATGCAAGAAGAAGACAAAGGAATGCAAAGTTTAGTGAGTGAAAGTGTAAATTTCGCTCTAGGTGAAGCATGAAGGAGTGACTAAATTCATTCATTATGAAATAGCATGTTTTGTAAGCACATGGCAGTGTCAATCGACACAACAATAAGAGCTCTTACAAAAATGAAAGTTTCAACTTGAACGGTTCAGATAGAGTTGAAATTATAATAGCTAGATTTTGTACACGAGAGAAAAACAATGAAGGTTCAGTCAATGACACACGCACGAATTTCACCACATGCATGTGTATGTAAATGTAAATACACAAGAACACTGAGTCATAAAAGTGTAAAACATGAAAACAGCGACGACGACGCTATGTAAAGGGAGTTTTTATTTCGAGTGTCATTATCTTTCCTTGGGAATTTGGCAACCGCTTTACTACCTAATAAGTATAATAACGTATACTAATAAAAAGGAAGAAAATTGAAAAAAAACTAGCCTGTAAAGTGCACCCAGGTGGAACAATAAATTTATCGCTTTTCCACACCTGATTCAAGAAACGATGCACAGATAAAATTACATTAATAACTGTCACGGTCCACTCCACTGGCTATGGTCAGACATTTTTCTGTCACAAGACATAAAAAACGTTTAATGTCCCGTTGTCGTTATTTGGAATTGATGCTTTCTTAAAATGTAATATATATTTCAATTATTTTAACACACCTTTCTTTTGGTGTATAAGAAATTGGGAGTGTGGAGATATTGGAATAATAGATTTTACGTTGTTGTATGTTTTAAGTAATATGCACTATGCACGTAAATTTGCTAGAGACACAACAGGTTTCAATGGATTCCATACTTCCATTGGAAATCAATAGTCAATTCATGCGAAAATCCGATATCGTAAAAGCAAAAAAAAAATCAAAGAGAAAGCTAATGGTATAATAATTGAAACAATCAATTAACCCGGCTTACCTCGGTATTTGCATTTCAACCTCATCTAGGCTGTCCGTGGGGGTGGGTGGAGCCTTCTCGAAAAGCCGTCCCGGAGCCAGAGTCAATTGATTGCAGGATTTCAGATGTGCCCATTGAAACCGGGTGGACTTGTGCCCACGTCGTTGAACAGTACTCGTCTGCTGCTCCCTTTGTCTCCGCTCCTCTTCTCGTCGCTGCAAATTGTGAAGTCGGAAGAAAAATACGTTGGACATCCTTCTTCCAGAAATAATATGTAAAAATATATCTGCATGTATGTATTCTCTCTCTCTCCTTCTATTATACTTCACTCTTCTTGCACTTTCACTCCATCAAATGCAAGAAGTGTGTTTTCCTCTCCATTTTATCTGTGTTTGTATTACATATATACCTTGTAGAGGACACTTTTGAATAAAAAAAAAGTTGTTTCTTTTCTTTGTCCCAACTTTACTTCACATACTATATATATTCACATTTATGTCCATTCAAATTTTATAAATGGCAGAGAGTACCCATCTCAAGTTTACGTATATACTAAACTTGACGATCACAACTGTGATGCTGGTGGTTGTTTTCTTTTTTAAATATAAATTTGTGACTTATCTTATATCACATTTGTTATATCAAATTATATATATATTAGTGTTTATGCATGTATGTGCACGTTTTTGTATGATTTTGCCTTTTTGCTCCTTTGTTTCTTTTCGAGCGTTTGTTTTTCTCACACATATATATTTACTTTGTGTTCTTTAGTTTGTTAGAATGGATTAGGCAAAAAAAGAATATGTACACAGCCAGAGTAGCACTTTTTCTACTTTCACTTTGTAAGTTATTGATGCAGTGTTACGTAGTATCATACATCAATTTGCAGAGTAATATAAGCTTTTGCAAAACGCATATTGCTGTAGGTATACAGCATTCACTTCTTATCCACATACAAGTTAAAAGCATGCATTCGCATTAAATAAGAGACAGTGGTTTGTGTAGTTGAGTTACATTCGTTTCCCAGCTTTCTCCTTGTGTTTGAAAGTATAATGGAAGTCCTCAAGGAACAAAACCGTCTCCTAAACTGGATAAAAGTCAGGAGGAACAGCAATAAGAGGAATATGTACAATGGCTGCTGTAATGTATAGAAGAGAGTAGAGTCATCATCATCATCAGCATCATCATCGTCGTCCTCGTCGTCATGATCGTCACCGCCACAAAAAAAAGTTCACGACGAGTGTGCTGGCATCATGTTATGGCATGGCTTAACAAGTTGATATCTCTCTCTGTCTGTATATGTTCTTTGTAAAAGTCTTCTTAGTTTTATTGTGACTTTTTTTTCGTCGAAGTAAAAAAAATTGTGGTATTCTCCACTACTTCAATTTTGGTAGTAATGATAGAGGAGAAGACGTTGACGTTTTGTAGTGGAACATGCAATATTGATGCTATTATGCGTATAAAGAATAAAAAGAATGAGACATTTTCTCGTTCTCGTCGTGAATAACAGTTAGTTGTACACACACAGTCGCTATAAAGTAAGTTCGTTATGGAAGAGGCGGAAAAAGGATATTATCGTTGTTATTATATTATTACGACGACTAGCTACGCAAGATATACAAGCACGAATGAGCGATATCACGATTACTTATTGTTGGTGCATTTTGTTACTTTATGATGTCAACTTACATACTTTTTTTAGTTGAAAATGTATGTTAGCATGCACATTCCGCTGCGTATTACAATTTGATAAGAAAAGTAGTGAAAGTTGAATTGTATGCGAAAATTCGTTACATACCCTATCACCAAAGAAGCACATTGCAGTAAAAAGTAAGTCAGAGTCTTCCGCCACCAAACTCAGCTATTATTGATGTTTATTCAGTCAGAGTCAGAGCATTTGGTATACGAACGACGATATGTTCAATGTTTTTTTTTTCTTATGAAAAATAGACAGTCACTTGAAATTATACGCAATAAAACAATAATTTTCTTTTAGTTCGGCGACAGAGTCACTAGACTTTTACTTTAAAATATGGTTGTTTACTCTCGCACACACACACACACATGCTCAACGCGCATATGGCGTAAATTCTGCGTTAAAAAATATTCGCTGTCACTGTGCATAGCTTTGATAGTTTATTATGAAGGTTGTTGTCGCACGTTTTTTCGTCATTCCATTTCTCCACAAACGTCTTTTAAGTTACGGTTATATGTATATATAGTGGTGCGACGTTAGTTCTGAATAAAAATATAGTTTTTGCATATAAAGTTGTTAGTCTGCTCCTGTGACTAGAATTTCCGAATGTGGCGAGGGTGCTCGTAACAGTAGAAATGTAGCTCTTGAAGTGAACCAAGCTGTAATAGAAAAAGAGAAAATAACAACTTAATAATGCATATCTTTTTACAGAGTTCTTTTAGTTCGAATGAAGGAATAGAAGAAAGCGGGAGTATATACTTTAAAGTAATTTGGTTTAATTTAATAAGTAGGTTTTAAAAATTGTCAGAACCAAAAAAGGAACAAGGTTGACTCAAACTACACTTACTACAATACAGTTATTTAAGCCGGTAATATTTTTTCCTGATATTATGGCTTCTTCACCACTACGTAGGTTACTTTGCTAAGGAGTTAGTCAATACGTGTGGTGAAATTTTCTGAGTCTGTTGAGACTTGTTATAAAAAGCATTTCGTTTTGTTGGCAAAAGATAGAAAGCGAGATACAATCTTTGGCGCTTCAACCGTTAGAAATAATGTGGCATGTATTTATTTTATAGAGATAAAAAGCAATAAAAAGAATGAGATTTTTTTATGCAGTTCGAAATGCAGATGTTTTACTAAAAGTTCGTGATCTTTTTACAAAATAATGGAAGAATACATAAGCCAGATTAGGAGCATAAAATATCATGATTTTTTTTTCGCTTGGTGACGTTTTATTTGTAGTCATTATGAACTATGCCAAAATCAAGAGTATGGGTCCTGCTCTGATGTTATCGTTGTACATATTATTATAACTTTTTTTTGTCCTTTTCCGGTTGAAACTTGAGTGCTGTGTGTTATTTTTCTTTTTCTGAGCTCATTAGCATTATAAAGTAAGAATTGTAGTCAACTTAATTTTTCCTATTGTTGAATAGGATCAATGATGGTAGTGGCGTTTCCAGTTCATTAAAATTCAGTTAGTTTTCTTCCAAGATTAAACAAATCCCAATATCTGTATTATAGCGTGTGCATAATAAGAATCTACATACTTTTGTACATGCAATGCCACTTACTACTGGGATTTGATATCGGTTTTGTAGCAGTGATTCACAAGTTTTTGTCCTTTAAAAGCTCTTTCTTTTTTTGTGCTTTTTGTCCTTAAGCAAAAGTAAGTTTTTGGCTGTTTGACAGTTCCTTATTGCTTCGAGGTTTTATTGGCTTCTTGAAGAGAACAAAGCAGCATGAGTGGTGGAGTATGAGTTTTCACCGATGACATAACGATTTTAACTTGCAATAAAAACACGCTGAGTTCTCTTCTCTCAACAATGAAAAGAAGTCGCTACGGTTGACGGTAGTTGAATTGCGTTGCAGCAGCTCTCTCTCTCTCTCTCTCTGCACTACACTATGTAATTGGAAAGAAAGTGGGAGACTTTCCGAAACGATAAAAAGAGGGAAAGAGGCAACGTTTTATCATGTCAGTTGTAATGATGCAGTGTGGAGCGGTCTCTTATGTTGTAGAGGTTTTCAAGATATTTTACAGCACTTAGCTCATTTCTGTGATTTTGGTTCTCGCTAAGCAGTACTGTCATTTTGCCAATACTTGAAAAAACGTTTCACGATGAAGCTGTCCTACTGTCAAGTATGTAGAAAGAATAAATATTTAATAGAAAGTTCAACTTAAGTATATACATGCATATTACTTGCAGCAACAGTGTTGTATCAAAAATCCTTAATCAAGTGAAAGTGGCGCTAATCTCTTTCCTGTTGTCAACCATAAAAAATGGGTTTTAAAAGGATTTTGGCAGTTCACAATGCGCTTTTTGCTTTTTCCCATAAAGAGCTGTATTTTATTGTGGAGTTGGAGTCACCAAGATTTCTCAAGATGATTTTAGTATTTTTTAGGTCAGAAAAGAAAGTAAAACATGCCAGATAAAATGAAAATACAATATACTCTTTGTTGTATTTCCAAGATGTCGCCGGTGAAGATTAAGCAGATTTTTAATATGACATACAAAACATTCATGCATGATATCGACCCTTTAATAACTCTTCCTTCAGCCAAAAATCTTTCTGGCATCGTCAAAATAATATCTTGCTTGCTCCCCTTTTATTGCTACTCACAAAAAAAGAAAAACTCTTTAGGCTCTTTTGTTTAGCGTGTTCCAGCAGCTTTCACTTCCTAATTCTTGCAACGTGGTTTTATTAAAACTAAAACGTAGTTGAAAAAAAGAAGGCTTGTCTTGGTCGTCATCATTATATTTTTTTCGTAGCCCTCATAAGTCTATTTAATGAATGTACAAACTAATATCAAACAAATCTTCAGCTTTCTCCTTCCTATACGTTTTCTCATTTACTGTCACTACATTGCTGCCACATGCATGCATGCATGAATGATAAAGTTTCGATGATGAAACTGTATGTTCTAACAAGCAAGTGGAGAGCCCTGCCTGATGTAGCTCTAAAAGTCAACATGAGATCATTGCAACGTGAAATCAGAACAGGTCTCAGTTGGTTTGATAAAAAGAGAAGATACGCGTGCATTCAAAACTGTGTGACTAACGTGAAGGAAACTAAGACAGTTTTTGTGGTGACACGGTACAACACGGTTAGTTACAATCTAATAAAAGAGGGACATGCATGCAAAGACATGCATGTAGCAATGTTCCTGTCCTATACAAATGATTAAATATGTACACGTTATGGTTATGGACTATAAATATGGCCAAAAAGTCACTCAACAACATACCACCACCGTGTACCACTTACATGCAATATATTTGCGTAACAACCCTTTTTGCTTTGAAAGCACTGGTGCTGGTTTCGTACCGCATAAAGCCAAAGAGAAACGTCAGGCGTGTGTGTCGGCTTCCTGACTATGACAAAAAAATCCTCTTTTCCCATAAGAATACTTTCAACAGCGAGGAGGCTGGCCTGTACAAAGTAGTTACATGAATTTTGATGCTTTCTTTCATCTTTATATTGCAATCTCTTGAACCCGGGCTGTCTAAGTAGTTACTATTACGTGCCCGTTTCACACATGCATTTGCACAAGATCACAGTTTACTATTTTGACAATTTACAAATGGGCATGCCAGATTTCGCTTCATCGTTGTTACATGAACATGTGTACTGAAAAAATGGTTGACCCACATATCACGAAAAGTATGCATCCTTTTGTGATGCACGGCATCATTATTTTTTATTTGTTTCGTTATCCGGGGAATTTCTTTTAGCTTTTTATGCAAGCCAAGGGCACCGAATAGTATTAAGGAAGACATCTATCCGATCATTGTAGTATCATTTGTACAAAAAATGGAAATGTACGTATATGGTTGTTACAAAACGTAAACATAACCGCCACGGTATAAAATTTAAAGAGTAAAAGCTGCCATAAATATTTACACATGAAAACCAAATGTGAATACATTGTATAAGTTATGTCTGCAGGCCCCATGTTGTGTTGTATCCATGAAAAATTCAACTGTTGGGTATTTCAGACACAGCAGACGAAGACGTACACGGAAAATCACAGATTTTGAGTTTCATATTTGATGACTTTGTGGCGCTTCTAGTCTCAATGAAAGTTTAAGTTCCTATAACTCAATGTATTCTTTTTTGAATTGATAATAATGAAATGTTGTTTAAGAAACATGCATACTGTTCCCTTTCTACAGAGCTCTTACTTCTTACCTGGTACGTAGTTGTAGTGTGTCGACAAAAAAATGTTTAGGATTGGAATTCGAACCGTTGTCTCTTTTTTGATGAGATGATTTTCGCATTGGACAAGTCGCGACAAAAGTATGCATAGAATGTGACACCGAATTTAGGTATTTCAATTCCACTTTTGGGTTCGAAACACCAACTTTTTCGTAGCTTTAAATCTTGGGGTTTTCTATTTTGATCCCCTTGTGTGGAATCCCACGTGCAAACTAAATATGCGGAGCTATTTTTCATACCGCCTCGCACATGTGTGTGCTTGAAGATTATTTATGCAAAACTTTAAGTCGTTTACGTGACATACATAACCAAGTTTTATGGCAAAACTATAATGCAACTAAGTTTCTATTAGACTATCTGTTAAGCTCTACGAATTTTTATTTTTCACTATGATATCATGCATGCATCACTTTGCTTTGTAAAATATTTATCAGTACAAAAAAAGTAATTAGCTTAAGTTTACCTGAGAAACTCGGAAGAAATGAAGCGTTAATCGTCTATTGTGATCCTGTATGAATTGTTCCTGGGTTGTTGTTGATAATAATATCACCTGAGTGTACCTGAATGGAATACATGCATGAACCGACATGAAATTTATATAACCGTTAATTCTTGCTTAAAAAATTCAAAAAGCAAAAGAAATAGTACTGAATTACCAGTTTCACATATATTCAATTGTAAAAAGAACAAACCCATAATAAAAGAACAAACAAATTAAACACGTGCACAAAAGTACTCAAAAACAGAGTTTCTTACCACCTCACCTGTAATTTGTTTTGTTGTTTTGTATTCGTTTTTAATAATAGTACATTTCATTCTCAAGGTCCCAATTTATATGATTATTGTACTTATTGTTAATTTCTGGAAATACAGTGGAGAATGTCTTGGAGTTTCATGCGGAAGAAATTTATTAACGTTAATAGAAAAATGGTGAATATTGTTAGTAGGTAGTAGTATATCGGTCATAAATTGAAATTTGTTAACATGCTACATATAAACATAGCACATTTACATAGCTCATGGCGATGTAGGACTTTATATAGTAGTTGTATAGAGAAGTAGATATTTCACAGTGCTTTGTAATTTTGAGTTATTGGCTGAGCCAGTATTATTATTATTTGTGTGCAGAGTCACAGTTTAAGTGGGTACAATATGGATGCAATGTAAGTATAATACATAATATGTAGTATATATTGTACCTAAAAGTAAATTTTACACTTTCTCTTTGTTACTTTTACCACAGATATATACATATAGCTCCAAAAGTTTGTTTGTTGTGGACGAGAAAATATAACGACAAAAACTGGAATAACATGTAGGAAAACAGCGAGAATGTTAATGCACAAATGTTGACAGTTTGCGTTTCGCCTACAACAAACACGCATGCAATATTGGAGAAAGAGGGACAATATTATTATATACATCCATTGAATGGCAATGCATGCACATGCACGAGAAGACCACTTTTTGTTTGGTTGAAAAGGCTTTGGATGATAGCTTTTTGTCCTCGTTGATGGAGGTTATGGCATCATTTCATTCCATCAATTATTTTTGATCCGCTGACCCCTGTCTCTTTGTGTCATCTGTCAACAGTGAAACAATCAGGAAAAGCAAAATGAGAAAAGAGAGATAACGAGGTATGCATATATTAAATGAGTGAAAGTATTGATTTGGTTTTTGATAAGCTGATTGTGTAGTTTGCTGGTGATACAAATATGTTTCCTTGTACATACACATGTATGCTTGAAGTATAACTGAAGGCATGTCATGTTATTAAAATCTATTATTATAAAATACTGAATTTTTGATGATTCCAAAGACATATATTTTGTAAGTTTATAAGCTACTTTCGGTTCAGAATTTGCTCTGTCAATGTCATTTTAAATGGTTTAAATATGTGTAGCATGTTTAAAAGGCAAATTTCAACGAATTCGATCTTTATGCTTGTTAATTTCTAGTAAACTGTTTTTATGCTTTTCACTATCACTCTCATCAAAATAAATGTCCGTTAAAAACCCTTTACTGTCAAGTAGTTGTTAAACAGATTTGTTCATTAGTAAATACATTTTCTAGTCTCAATACGCAGAAATGAAATAATAAAGCGGATTAGCTACATTCAGTCAGATCAACAACAAGTTTATTTAATTTTGTTACATTCAGATGCAAAGGTTTAAAAGTTGTTTTGTTTGTACTCATTACAGATCCCACATACTATTTGTCAATATTATGAAGTTTGCAGAGTACTTTTAGGTTTTAAAGTAGTTCAATCATGAAGTGAAGAATAACGCATCTCTATCTATTTTTGTTTGTATAGCACATTTTTCTCATGAAGAAGTGAGTTTATCCGCCAAATGATAAATCAAGAATCATAGTAGCGAAAAACAGCTTTATGGAAGAACACCTCTGGGTTTAGCAGTACTTATAGCGTGTTTTGTGGATACTAGGGTGGAAAATTCTTTAATAATGATGATATATGACACACACTTCCTATGATCTCTTCGTTACAATTCTGGTAGTTTCTGGTGTTATCTGAACAAGAAGAGAGGAGGATGATAATATGTCGAATGTTTGCTTGTGTCATCATCAAGAGCTAAATTGCTGATTGCTGTATTTTATACGCTCTACTTCAAAACATCCAGAGAGAGAGCGAGAGTATTCGACGAGCATCATTTTAGCTTTGATTTTTTATAGGAGGAGCGACAAATTTGTTGAATGAGTGGTAAATTACGATGAATGACTGCACATAACTAGCAGCTCATTACAGACTAGAGATGTCTTTCTTTGTTATTATAATGGCGGTATACCCGTCAAACTTGTATATATATCTGTCATCATGATGATGTAACTCAAACAAAAGAACAAAGTTTCAAGTCATCTAACAACATGTATTGTGTTATTATTACATCCAGTTATTGCACTTTCACGAAGTGCTTTCACCGGCTTTTCGATACTTTTCCGCATATGTGTTCAAAATATGTGGAATCGTCCAAGGATGAGCATTATGTTGAGTTGTGTGTGCGCTGCGATTGGGATGACTGATGATATAAGGCTTTGATGACAATAATGTGTGTCTCATGTAGAAATCCGTCGTAAATCCGTGAAATACGAACAAGCTGCGGGAGCAGGTTATCCGAATTATACGTTTTACCGTTTTAGGTCATAATCACGTACACAAATAGAAAATGCGTCTCTCTTGCCTTGCCATATATATATTGGTGATGATGATGATAAGTATTTTTTTACTATTTACTTGTTCTCTGTGTGCTTGTCTTGTCTCGTTACCTCCTTTGATGACGAATAGCTGAGAGAGGGATAATCTTGTGAGAATGATGATTACATTCGTTGATACGATACGATCAGACAAGCAATCATCCAAGTAGTTGCTCGTGGTAGTAAAGTACACAGTATAAAAAAGAGTGTACTGTATGTAACAGGCAGGGTCACATTGTAGATTATACTCAAGTGTTTTTCTACTCCAATCTATTTGTTGCGTCCTTCTCAACACATTTTCATTCCAATAATAAAATGTAGACTTGTCTCATTCTCCGCTTAGAGAAAGGCTTACGTATGTAGTACTACTCGATGTTGTAGTGCCTCTTGCTATTACTTCCACTGTGTGTAGCATTCATAAAAATAAGAATGAAAGAAAAAGAGCACAAACAGATTGATTGAGTTAGCAAAAATCTGGTATCTTTCAGAGTAAAGCGTGTATGATCTTACATAATGCCATGAATGTACGCACACTTCAAGGAAAAGATGTTTGTTTATGAGAAACAGAGGCATGTACATTACTTTCCGTAGTATAAATTTAAGTTTGGTATTAGTGTTTATGTGCTTGTCCATCAACTTGGATCGAAGCAGAAATTCATAATATATTTTGATTCATAGTACATCAGTATGTAATGTATATACATGTATCTATAATGTATTAAGGCTGCGCAATATGGTTTGTGTATGTGTGCCGTGTCTGTCTAGGGAGAAAATGGACACGATGAAGAAAAAGGAAAGATGAAAGTTATTCCCTAGACCCCTGCTTATGCACGATTTCACTATCACTTCATCTTTCTCCTCGGCTTTTTCTTGCTTTTATACACTTGACGGATTTACTGCTATTTTCATCCATACGACTAGGCTCTGGTTGAGGTTCTATATGTTGAAGATGATTTAACCTTTTTTCTTCGTCGTTTCTTGCATCAGTTGGTATTTGTTCAAAATCTTAAATGTTGCCCATGACGTGATAAGATTATCTCTGATTCGCCATTCTTCTTCTTTGCCCATTGGCCCCGGCTTGTAGAGAACAGTGAAGGAAGCAATATTACTTATGTTCTGTCTTTCTTCCTCCCCACCACCAACACTTTGTCCTTCAACTTGAGTGCTGCGAGCAAATCTGCTTCTTGTTCTAGGAACTCCGATTTATGATGATGATGTTTTGATGTAAGTAGAACGTTAAACGTGTGTAGAGGGATTTTAAGGATTCCTCTCTCTCTCTCGCCTCTATAATTATTATGCTTAGTCAGCATTGTACTCTAGCTAGAAAATAATAGAACAATTTCTCTCTCTGGAAGACAACAATGAAAGGTGATGTGAAGATGATCAACACACTCAATCATCATCCTTTTAAAAGTCCATAGCTTTGTGTAAGAGTCCTCCATATTATAAGGCATAATAACAAAAAGAATACTTGATGTAATGTGAATGTATTTTTACATTACGAGCCTTCGACAAGATAACTTTATGAAAGTTTTATTATAACGAAAATAGATTTGACTGCAGACAAATACTGAGAACATCAGAAACTGGTGCTTGCATTTTGAACGACTATATTAATTTAATGATATCAATTTACACTATTTGTAAAAATACGTCAAGAGACGATTATAGCTTGTCTCGGAAACATTATTACTGTCATCATGTTAGCATGAATGATTTAGATACATAAATAATGAGTTCAATGCACGCATACATATGTATTATATATAAATCGCAGTGACTATTGAATAAATAAAAGTTTATGATAGTCTAACTCACAAAAATCTGAAATGAGAACACGTTCATTTTAATTCCGAAATGAAGACATTAATAATATCGGGAAAACGACTCGGTCCCTGAATAGTTTAACAGAGAAAAACTTTCGAGTTTTTTTTTATAAAAAAGTATGTGTGATCATGAGAAAAAAAGAAGGTGATGAGATGATATTTGTCAAAGTTTCAGATCTTCCTAAAGTTTAATGTAGGTGGGTAGTATATATGTTATTATTATACTGGCTATGAAATAAGATTTATAGTGAAATTTGAGGCAAGTCGACAGCATGCTTTCTTCCTTCATCATTATTAAACTGATGATGGAAAGTACATTCCATTAAACTAGTTTGCCTCCTGATTATGGCAATAAAATATGTACACTATGACTGGCTGGAAGCTGAATCTGAGTGAGTATACATGCCACTATTTCACTGTACAGTTTTCCTACTCGCTCACACTTGTTTTTCCGGATTCCTTTAAAAAAACATAGGAAATTCAGATGGAAAATGGGAGTATCATAATAAGGTATAAAATATAATATTCGTACATTTCCCTGGGTGAGCTTGTATCATGAATGCACACACATGTATGTATGTATATAGTACATCCAAACTCATTTGTCCAACAAAAAAGAAAAACTTTTCCAATTTTACTTGGATGAATTTTACATGCTAACAAATATCTAGCCAAACTCAACCGAGTAGAATTTCATCCAACAAATCAGGATACACCTGCGAATGCACAAAGAACTCTTGTATTATATGCAGTAGTTGTTGGAGTAAACAAGCTGCGACTATGTACCAAGTTATATAACATTACATTGTTTTCTGACCTGGAAAATAGACATCTGACTGACGAAGTCCATTTTTTGTATGGGATATTAGAATGGTTTTTTTACAAACTTGTATGAATTTTTTATTTAAAACGCATAATGTATGAAATGAAGTAAGCCTCTCTGTTGCAATTTACATAAACTTTTTCTCAGAATTACTTACAGTTATTCAATTACGCAATCACTACGTATTGCATGTCCGGGAGTATGTAAATATTGAACGGTAAAATTAATGATACACGTGTTGCAACGGCAGACAACGCAACGGCTAAGAAGCTTTTTTTTTTTTTTTTGATTTCCACATTTGGTCAAGGCTGCTTGCATTTATATCTAGGGAAAATTTGATAAGGGATTTGGGGGTTTGCTACTTTCTTTCATTCACTTGGGAATACAGATGCTACTCTAGTATTGTACGCTGTACAGCGTAAATCCCCGCAAGAAAAAGACGAAAGTAAGTCATCGCATCTTACGTGTGTGTGTGTTTGTGTAGCCCTTCTTTCATAATATTCATATTTCAATTTCTGTAAAGCAAACCAAAATCTCATTCAGAGGCAAGCACACAACCAGATTCTTTTTTCCCTCGGTCCTCTTTTCAGATTTACCTTTTCAGCAACTATGCGTAAGAAATTTTGTAGAAAGTAGTAAGAATGGAAAAAACACGTGCAACTTTTCATCCCTCTAACTTCTTCTTATAGCAACATAAAAGTATTTAATGTTCGTGCTAATGTGTTGTGCCAGGCTGTACTGATTTCTTGAAGACGTGATTTTTATATTTTTAGCATGGCACAACCGCACAACGGTTGAGATGAGATAGGTTGAGATAGGATGGATTCTTGTAGCATATAAACATAAATAGTTTAAAAAACCATACCTAAGAGTCCCGGCAAATTAACTGCTCGTACTAATAAACTACATTAGTAATAAGGCAATAACAAAGTAGCGCAGATTGTGTGCTTTTATGAGCAGATGCTGGTTACCCAACTTGTTAAGTCGCTTCCGAAATAAAATGTAAGTGAAATGTTTAACAAGCTTGTGAAATCAGCACATTAAAATCGTATAGCGAATAGTGCCGGTTTACTCGATGTAATGTACCAACCAACCTTTCTAATTAATATATTAATTGTTTAAAATAAAAATTCTCGAAAGTACAACTTTACATATCATATCGTGGGGTTTGCCAAATGAACGGAAGGTTCTACGGACTGAAAGTCCTTTTTGCGTACACATCACATAGCTAATAATTTATATTGAGAACACTATTAATAAGAGGTATACATATTATACCACACCTTGTCTGGGATGCTTTCTACCAAGCGGTGCCAGCGCAGTGTTTCATTGTAATTATTTATGTATGAGTAATTTCTCTTCTTCTCCGAACAACGGCAAGAAAGTAACGAACCGGTAAAATTATGAAGACTCGGTGAACTTTGCTAAGTTCTTCATTCTTTGGGTTCTGATTAAGGTTTTCTTTTCTAGTAATTTCCAAACACAAATGTGGGTCGGTTGTCGGTTATGGTGCTAAAAATTAATTAGGCTAAAGCCATATAATACTCTCTTCTAAAGTTATCAATTCTCAATGATTATATTAATTCCATTTGATGTAACATTCCATTCTTGTAACATAATCTGCTGTGCAAAAGTCTTCATTCTATTCTGATTCTACTTTTTCATCTTTTTCTCATTCAACTATGAAATGACTGTGTTTGACAAAAGTAATGAAACTATCCAATTTCCTGAATAAAGACACAATACCGAAAAAACTACATACGGACATTTTTAGAATGATGAACTTAAATCCAAATAAAGTAATACATATTTAGTTGTAAAATCTTTGGACTGGTTTAGGATTACCGAGAAGACTATTTGAATGGATTACATATGAGATTATAACTTATAACAGAAATGAATTGGTCATTGAAGTTTTATTGTGAATTCAGCATATATTGTCTGATCTATGGAAGTATAGATGTATTATGTATTGTTAGGTTTTTTTACTTGTGCGCAAGATTTTCTCATTGAGTCGTTGTCAGTTTCATAATTTCTTTTTGATTGAAGGAAATTAGATAGCTTACTTCCGCTTCCGATAATGGTACAAATTGAATTCAGAAAAAGGCTGATCCTCATCTTTACGTAAGTCTTTTAGATAAATAGGTCAGATAAATTGAATCTGAGAAGATTTTGTAAATAAATACATGAAATAGATAAGCATGTAGAGCAAATTGTTAACACAAGATGATAAAATAATTGAAAGCCCATTTTACTCAAATTAGAAACTGAGGATTTCCTTTTTAGTTCCTAATGAAATATAAGTATTTTCGATTCTTTCTCTATATATCATTATCATTTTATTACATAATCCTACTTTTTTATTCAGCGATAAAATTAATTTCCTTTAATATTCATTAAATTATCTCAACTTAAATACATTTTAAACTATTGTTCTTCTGATATGAAAAAATTAAAAAGCATTTATGTACTTATCAAAATTCATTCTTAGAAAATTGATTAGTATCCAGATTAGGTCTATGACTGGTACTGACATCGTACTGATGGGTTAAGTAAGTTTACTATTCTTTTGTCGCTTTTGTTAGAGGATGTTAATGCTTCATTGTTTCTACTTTTGCTTGATATGATTCTTTGCTTCTGCATATTGCTTTAATGAAGCCACATATCAAAAGCTGTACATTGCATCAGTGAAAATTCGTACAGGTTTTTCGATCAAACTGGTTTCTCAAACACAAACGAGCATTCATATTATCAAGAATCGATCCCCTTTATATTTTTCACTTTGAGTTGTATGTAACTAATCTTAAGATCTCTCCGTAAAACTAATCAAATTACATTTTCTTGGAATACCGACTGAGATGAGAGTTGATAAACACAAGTTATTACTCTACATAAAATGGGATCCAGTAACTGCACAGAAATATCATAAGACTGTCATGGATATTCTCGTGAGTTGTATGCGTTTCCATTTCTTCATAAAAATGAACTGCAAACGTTGCAAAATACATTATTTCTCAATAGGCAGACGACAAGCAAAATTACGATAATTAGAAAAAATTAGCTTTGCTCGTTGAGTTGTGTAAACAACTTTCATCATCGTAATGTGACATCCTACTTTGTATTGATGCATTTGCTAACGAGTTATTTCTGTACTGTTTTATTTTGAATAGTAATGATGAACGCAGTCTATCTATCCATGTCATTACTTTTCGTAAATTTTACACAGATAGATATTTCATACTGGTTTTGAACATCCTGTCCAAATATATAATGCGTACAGTACACAAACTCTTTTTATTCTTTGTAATCTATGCAAGGTTGTTGTGCAATAGACAACACGATTAGTTTTTAGGAATAGGGAAAAGTTTTGCTTACGTCTTTATCTTGATCGGTATTTCTTTAGATAAAATTTCAAAGACAATTTTAAAGACTATGTAAATAATACGATTACTAACTATGCTCCCTCAAAGAGATTAATAACGTCATCACAGCTAGATTTTTTGAGCACCCATTGATCTTCAAAAGACATCCACCATACGTTTCAATTTTAATGGCATTCAAGAAACCATTCTGAGAGACTGATCTTTGTAAAATGATATAACTTCAGGAAAAAAAGTTCCTGCTGTTTTCTCTGACATGCAACTAATAACATAAACGAAACAGACAAAATGATTTCACAAGAACTTTCGAGTATATGTATGTATGGCAGGTAGACTTGTTTATCCACTCACTCTCAGTTTAATAATGTTCATTTTTTCGTCGATCTCATTTTGCTCTCCACATGTTATTTCAAGATAAAAATAAATAGTGGATAGATAGATAGAAGAGAAACGCTCGCTCATTTTCTTTTCAGAAAATTGATATGAAAAGAAAAGTATGGAGGTATGGAGCAATACATATTATCTTGTAAAAAAAGAACAAATAGCAAAACTCGAAGAGGTGCAGCCTGTTATTATGCCGCTTTGCTTTCTTCTTTCTGTTATAGAACAAGAAAAAAAATAAAAAACACAAAGCAGGTGGTGTACGTTACTATACACATTTGGATGAACGAACGACGAAGAAAACAAATTGTAGTATTGCGAACGAAGGCGCATACAGCCTCTGAAGAGTTTTAAGTATATATGCATTTTATATTCAATTTTTCATTCACATCCGCATCCAAACACACTTTCTCCTTTTGTCGTTTTTTATCAGGTTTACTGGAGTACTCAGGAAACTGAGTACACGTCTTCTTCGGAAACTTAATTTGCATAAAAGATATGACATTTTCCAGGTGAGCGCCTCGGCTAATGGCAAAAGCCTACTTTTCTATTACTTTTTACTTTTTCTTCAAAAATTACTTGATTTGATCAAGAAGGATCTCGAATGAAACAGAGAGAGAGAGATCACGATCACGCTTTTATTTCAAAAAGTTTACCTAATCTGAATCAACAAAAATGACTTCAAAATTATTTTAAAACTCTTCATTCTATCTGCCAGCGCAGGCATTCATTTAACATATTCCTAACTAATCACATTAAATGTGATTCTACTTTCTATTTCCTACGTTAATAATACAGCATAGCATACACAAACATAAGTAAACAAATATCACGAAGCAATGATCCTGTGTGCTACAAAACCAACGTAATAAATCCTTTAATGATTAACATATTTTCACTATCTCACTTAAGCAAACAAACTACTTGCTTATATCGTCATCGTCAATCACCGTATGCACCTTTTCGCATTTTCCCATAAAAATGGTCGTAAGTAGAGGAATCTGTTTACTTTGCTCAAAAAAGGTCGTAAATTTAATTCATTGTGCTACCCACACGAAATTACATTAGCTGTATAATCAAGAGATTCTTACTGCATTAAACGTGTTCAATATAAAGTACTGTATAGAAAGGTCGGCAAGTGAAAATAGCAAAATAAATTTTATATTGGCTTGATCTTCTTCAAGGAACATTTTATGCAATATTTTTAGTTACTTTATCGGTATTATATATTTTCACAACTTGTATACTTTCATCTTTCATAAAGATTCTGCCTGCCAAATTATGTGTCAACTATACATAGTCTAAACTAAAGTCTACACATAACATGTGGGAAGCCATTCAACCTTATAGGCAACCGAAAATCGCTGGTTCACAAACTTAATGGAGATAGTTTGATCTCCTTGTCGGCAACTGCTATATGCTTCACTTTACTAGACACCACAGAAACATCAATTAGGTACAGAAAGACGAGGATTAGAATGTCTCCTGTCGCTAATATTCTTTCCTGTTAGTGGTTTGGTTGCAGCAATGGTGGCTAGTTAGTGGAGTAGAAGAAAGGGTACATCGGTACGTTGAGTAAAACAAGGGTGCTGTCCCTTAGCATTTCATCCGAAGAAACTTTTGCGGTGGTACTAAACTAACATCCTAACCTCATCACCTCTCAGCAGCTAACATCCGTCCATGTTACTTTGCTACTTTTCATATACCTATGCGTACAGGATACTACATTCTTACACACATTTACACGCAATCCAAGAGAAACAAGTTTGCATTCAAGTCACACTTTGTAAGATTAATGTATGTTCACTTTCTGTTCTACCGCCGCTGCAACAAGTAGCAGGGTCCAAAACTGAACATACTTTCATTATAGATGTTATGCAGAAATCCGGTGCACAAAGTCTGCTTTGTACAGATCCTATGAACCATAGGGTATTATGTATATGTAACACATTATATACTACTCTGATTTGGCTTTATAATCTCTCTATTTTGGTTATACCCATCTCACCCATATGCATGTAGCCATTTCATGTACGTATGTATGTATTTACTATTTGACATTTGCACAAACACAAATTTCTGTCTATACGTAAACTTTACTTTTAGGTTTGCAATATTTTTGTAGAAAAGCCATATAATTAGATATTAACCTTGCAGTATTTACTGACCAGCAAAAGTCTAAATAAAATTCTATTCCAACACATTATAGTTGACCTAAGCTAACATTATTAAATTATTACATATAAAATTGAAGGCATTATTTGCAAAAAAAACGCCCCATTCTAAGCAACTTCGATAAAAGTAATTTCTGCGAATAATGTGTGCATGTACGTGCACGTCTAAAGAAAAATATAGTAAAAAATCTCTCAAATGAAATAGGGGAACCAAAGGGAATAGTTTATTGAAAATAAAATTAGGGGGAAAATTGCTATCCAAGCGTAAAATATAGCGAGGTTATGCATATTTCATATTTCAATAGCAATAAATTACATTAATGAAATCAAAAGAAAATTGCTGTCTGTAGACGATGAGGAGTGTGTAGAACAATGTTTATCTTATAAGCTTGGCAAAAAAATCGATTAAAGTTAATGCTTGGCCTTTGAACACAGACAACAAATACGCTCATCCAGTTCATTGCTTTACCTTCCCAATTCTATCAAATGATAGCAAGTTAAATATGTACAAGTTGCGCATGAAATACTGCGATATACTGAAATATCGCTAATATGAAATATGTACTTTTATGTTTCCTACAAACGAAATGACTTTTGAAAAAGCATACGATTTATAAAACACAAGTGCACATATTCCATGACCCTTTTTTGCCTTGTCAGCAGTACATTTTTAGTAACCAAATAGTAAAGCTGCTAAACCTCTTTATGACTTACACTTGTTCATACAAAGGTCTTTCACAATTATTTACATATATGGTTTGATCTGGTCAGTTTCAGATGATAATGAAAATAAATGGAATAAAATTCATGTGTAAGTAAAACGTATCATCATGGGACAATACTTTGATGATGCAGGCATACTCAATTATTCAAATGCACATCTGATAGCTGTCATCTACCATATTACACAACTTTACCCAAAGCTTTAGAATTGCACGTTGCCAAAACTTGAACCACTTTTTCAGGAAAATTGTATTTCTGTTGTCAAACAGGGGACTATTTCACATGTTTTGTTCGTATTTCTCTGTATATATCTAGTTGAATGAGGTGTGCAAATCCCCAAATCCCAAAAAGAATATCTCTATTATTTATTCAATAGATTCAACCCTGTCACAAATTCGTAAAAATGCAGTAGCGTAGAATATATGTACCTATGTCTGAAAGATGATATTGCATTGCTCAATAGTCACATTCACATATTCAAACCACAATCCACACAATGTATGCATCATAATAGCAAATGCCTATTTCTTCTTAATGAGACATTTGGTAACCTTGCTCCATAATTATTCTAGTGTACACTTCTCCATTCATTATGGATATGCACACGCGACCTAACCGTAAATATGCAAAGTAACGACATTATATCAACAATTTTAGACCGTGTCTATCCACATTTATCAGATAAATGCAGAAACATGGAAAAAATGCGGCAAAAAACAAGAACAACACGAACATGTCCATGTCGTTATATAAATTTGTTTTCCCGCATGTAGGTCTAAACTATATACTTGTTTTTATGCCAATAGCCGTATAATCAAGGTAAACGGATCAAAACAATAATACTATTATTAGCTCTACTTACCGCATACATGTTATATCCCAGGTAAATTCCAACTTGTCCTCGGAGAATAAAACAGACGAAAGAATAAACAAAACTGGTATGTCATATGTCGTTGCTCTTCTCGTGACTGTGACTCCAATACACAATAGATGTATAAAAAAAGTATAAAGCCAGTCACTTTGTTAAGATGAAAGTAAAGCTGTATATTGAATATTTTTTCTCTTCTTATTATTTTCCCACGTTAAAGACGTCAAAGAGGTATTCACTCGAAGAAGATAAACTCAATTTTGTTCTCCGGAGGAAATGTTGTTGATGAGGCTGTTCCTTTATTGATACAAACAGTATACAATCCGCCTTATAATAATAATACCTTTGACAAATAATGGAAGGGGAAAATATTATGCGTCCTGTGTATAATCTCCGCCCCAAAGCTCGCTTCGTAAGTAAGCTATAACATTGACACGAAACATTATTTTTCCGTTGAAAAGGTGTTGCTTCCTTTTGATGGTCTGATTTTTAATAGAAAATGAGAAGATTTTTTATATACTTTCACTCTGCTAAAGTAAATATATATAACTCGAAATCTGCGTGTGTGTAAGTGTATTGTTACAAGCACAGTTCAAAAAATAAGTAAATAAGAATTGAGACGAAGACATGTACTCGTAAAAACACGTTCGGTTAACAATGAATAATGAGAGAATGAAGGTACTAGTCATAATTGGCTCTTTACTCTAAAACTAAGTCTCTCTCCTTGTCATCCTACTCGTTGTCGGCTGAATAAGATTACTCTTTTCACTAAGCCTCGTGAACTTCTCTACAGCATTTGTTTGCATGATGACAGTTAACAAAGACAGGCATGTGTATGTATATGTACAAATGTATACGGTTTCTCTTACGAACAACGACAGGCTGAACTCCACCGCAACTGCACTCCTACCTGACGTACCAGAAAACCACTAAGCATTGTTGGTACTCATATTCTCTTTCTCTCTCTGTCTTTCCTTCACTATTGAACAGCGGAAATAGAAGAGATGCTGAATGAGAGCTACTTTGTTTTGTGTTCTATGGCCCTCTTTTTTATCTCCCTTCTTCCCTTATTTCTCCCCCTCAAACAAGTTCACAAAAATAATGTGTTTTTCACAAAGTAAAACCATCAAACTGAGCCAATTTGAGTTTTTTTTCTCTCGTCTAGTTTGGCTTTGTGTCTCTAACCATCGCTTCTATTTTTTAAAGATCTATCTTTGTGACAGACTTGTCGTTGAGTCTGCTTTCTCTTCTGCACTCACACTTTGGCTGTTTATCTGTGTGACAGCAATCTCAAACTCAACTTGTGTGTGACTAATGCAAAAATAATAAATCAGGTGAGCGTAACATCAGCGAGAAAGAGGGAAGTTGTTGGGTGATGATGATGATGATAAACTTTCCCCGCTTGCGCTGCTGATATGTGCGTATACCCCTCTCCTGTCTTTATCCGGATTCTTCTAATACTTGCCAATTTTTTCTCACACAGCTCTCGAACTATTTGCTGCGTGTGCTCTTGGTTGACTTGTCAGTGGGGTGGTAGTGGTAATATATGAACATGTATGATAATGATACATGGCTGTTCCTGTAATAAGTATAGATTGTGGTGATGATGGTCTATACGTAGAATGCGCTGTGTTGTTTGTTCCCTCTTCACATTTTTGCGATATTTGCATTTGCAACAACACGCAGCTGGTATGCGGTGTCCTTCCTTCTATTGAGTTTTGGTAGCTGATGACAGATGCAGAAAAGTAGACACGAGGAGAAGAGAAGGGGTTGGTTGGTTGTGGACGATGACGTGCTGTTGATGGTGGTGTGCTTGTTATGACACGCGGAAATGTAAAGTCAAATCGAAACTGAACAGTATCGTCACTGAGATAATACTAGACGATGAGTCGTTCAGAAGCTCTAGTTATAAAGTAAAAAAGTGACAAACTGACTGGTGAACAACAAAACTAGCAGCATATGAGTGGAGTGAATCGACATATAGTCAAGTCGTTTCAATGTCTATGTCTCTTGCTGAAAAACCATATATATAATAGTAGTAGTACACAACACACACACACGTTGCCTAGTTGTATTCTTTAACTCTTACTCCTCTTTGAGAGCTTTTGATGGTGGTGGTGGTGGCGGTGGTTGTGTAGTTGTACGACACGACATTATAAAGGAAAGTGAATGTTTTAAGTCTGCCAACCCAAGTTCAACAGCGACATAATATATCTAACCAGTGAAAGCCAGTAGTACTCAAGCAGTGAGGGAGCTGCAAAAGTAAAACTGACTGCAAGAGACGGAGGAGGCATATACGCGGCAACTAACTAAACGCTGCTTCAGCTGCAAAAAAAAGTGGAGAAAGCAAACTAGCAAACATCGCATCAGTTGAAGAAGA